>JANHAO010015340.1:0-14872 GCA_026873985.1 Saraca asoca | reverse complement strand
TTTTACACTAATTACATGAAAATTACAAGTGATATAAATCAAGATACACGTGTATACCAATCTCCAACGAGATAAGGGCAAGATCTGATTTGAATTCTGTATTATAAATTGTCTACCACTTTTCAAATCTTTATACTACTTGATTTGGGACCTGACATACTCCTTGATCAAGTATATTACTTCTTATAGAGCTTAAAGGTATATTGATGGTGAAAATTTTAGTAGTTAGCATAGATAAAATGTACATATATTTTGTCGGGTTATTGCCTAGTAGGTTATAGGCTTTGTGTTGTCTGGGCTATCGTAGTCTTCATTTTGCCATACAAGTTATATATAGGGCATGTATCCTTTGTTTGCTGTATTGGCCTTATACTTGGGATTTTGAAAAACAAACAAAACTCTATTAGATTTTTAATAGAAATTAAATTAAAGTATTTGATTAATGCATCTGTCTAATACTATTTTTTGATAAAGTCATGTTATATTAGAAATGTTTTTACATTGTTGGGCATGTAGAGGATTTTCTAATGGTGGCCTTCTACGCCAGTCACGTGCCGTGAATCGGGGTGTGACAAAGTTGGTATCAACATATGGTCTAGAGTCTAGCTACATGATTAGGGGTATCAAATTGCCAAATTGGGATTGACATACTGAGTTCATGTTAGTGTGCTTAGGAGCATGACACATGAATAAGGATATGTTGATGCCCAGACAATGAATATGTTGAAAATCTTTGCATTTCCTAAATCTCTCATTCCTACTTATATAAATGTATATGAATTTTGCCTAAATAAATCCTTCAATTTGATAACAGGAAGATGTTGTCCAAAATTCGATCTTTGGCTCATATTGGATGCCAATCTAAAGAAGCGTCCAAGGGAGCCTCACACACCATCTTTTTGACCATCACTACCTCCAGGTAGGGGTAGAGCTAGGGGTTGAGGCCATGCCAAAGCTAAGGTAGGGTTACATATGGAAAAGTGTAGCTAGAAACTTTTTAACCTAAAATAGATGCTCCTTCCACTATTGGAGCTTCAGTTAGCTTATCCACTTTAGATGCCTCAGCGTGGGCCACAAATTTACAAAGAGCCATAAATAAGTTTGTTGATGAACTAATCCAGAAAAGACTCTAGAGATCATGACAAAAAGGGCCATAAACTTATTGGCCTCCACCCCTCCACCGCCTGTAGTGCCAAGCCCTATGAATTTTAGAAATTATTTGCAAGAGGTTCGGAAGTTCAAGCCTCCCTATTATTCAGACACTGGGTCATCGGTAGACCCTATTCTATTCTTGGATCAGATTGAGCGATTATGATGGGTCCTAGAATGTTCAGAAGACATTGCTGTAAGACTGGTTAGATTCTAGCTAGATGATTCGTGACAGATTGGTATCGGGGTTGGGAAAACTATGGATTAATAGGAGATAAGGCCAACATATGGGAAATGTTTCATATAAGAATTCTTTTTAGAAGGGAAACAGTTGCCAAATTGTAGGAATTCCATAATTTGAAAAAAATAGGGTTATTAGTTTTTGAATATGCTATTTAATTTCTCCACTTCTCTTAGTTTGCAAGACATTTGATCCTCATGGAGAGCGACAAGGTCAGGAAATTTGTTAATAGCCTTAATAATAATTATTTCAATGTTATTAAAGTCACTGAGGGTACCATATATAAGAAGTTGTACAATTAGGCTATAGTGCTAGAAGTGAGATTTATGGAAAGGAAAAGGGAAAGAGAAGCTTAAGGTAGTGCAAGAAAGAGATCAAGATTTGAGGGTGTTAGTGGAGATTCTAGAAGACCGTCATCCTTAGCTTCCAATGCATCTCCCTCTTGGAGGCCTTGTATATTAATACCTCCATGGAATCTAGGTGTGGATAATCCAAGTAGAAGACTAGCTGGTCCTACTACTTCAAGCCATTGCCTTTTTAGGGGATCTAGTTCTAACTATACTACTCCAGTTAGACTTGAGGTATTAGGGTCATGTCAGATCTATAGGAAAAGTCATTCAGGAACTTGCCATGAGAAACTAAAGCTTATTTCAAATATGGTCAGATGGGCCATATGGTGAGAGATTGCCCTTATCCTACAGCCCCACCTAGTGTCATCAAGGCTATAGGTGTATTAGGGAATGTTTTGTGTCAATCTGTGGCATCCATGAAAGCCCCACTATTTGAGTTTGCTAGGGAGGAAGAGGTAAAGGATCTATTAGTAAAGGTCATCATAATGACCAGGGAGCTACTACAAGAGTATATACCTTGATCAGGCAAGATGCTCAGGCCTCTAATGCCATGGTTATAGATACTTTACCAGTTGATTCCATTCCAGCATATGTATTATTTGATTTAGGTACAACTCACTCATTTGTTTCCTCCTATTTGGCATTATGACTTACTAGACCCCGATTCCCTCTAGAATCACAACTATTGATATCTATTCCTCTGGGTCAAACATTAACTGATTGTGATATGATTTTTTCTTGTGATATTGATATGTGTGAAACTATTTTTCCTATTGATTTAATTGTGCTGAACATGGTTGATTTTGATGTTATTTTAGGCATGGATTGGTTATCAATACATTATGCATTTGTTGATTGTCATAATAAATAGGCTAGTTTTCATGTACCAGATAAAGAAGTTCTTTTACTTCAGGGAGGTAAGGGTGATGTTCTTGTCAACCTTATTTCTACCTTGAGTGCTAGGAAGATGATTAAGAAAGGATATGAGGCTTATCTGGCATTTATTGGCACACAAAACAAGTGGAACAATAGGTAGAGAATGTACCTATGGTTCGACAATTCTTAGATGTCTTTCCAGAAGAAATACCTGGAATGCCACCGGAACGAGAAGTTAAATTCTACATTGCCATTGTTGCTAGAACCGACCCTATTTCTATACCACTGTATTGGATGGCACCAGTTGAACTAAAAAAAGTTGAAAATGAACTGTAGGATTTGGTAGATAAAGGGTCTTATTTGGCCTAGTACTTTACTATGGGGAGTTTTTGTGCTATTTGTAAAGAAGAAAGATAGGACTTTAAGATTGTGCATTGATTATAGGTGGTTGAATAAAGTTACATGAAGAATAAATATCAATTACTAAGAATTAATGATTTGTTTAATCAACTATAGGGTGCCTAGTACTTTTCTAAGATTGATTTGCGTTCGAGCTATCATTAATTGCAAATTCGAAAGGAGGACATCCCAAAAACTACTTTTCATACATGATATGGTCATTATGAATTCCTGGTGATATCTTTTGGATTGACTAATGCTCCCATAGCTTTCATGGACCTGATGAACAGGATTTTTTGACCTTTCCTAGATCAATTTCTAATTGTGTTCAAAGATGGCATTTTGGTGTATTCTTATAGTAAGTAGGCTCATGAGTAGCATTTTAGGATAGTTTTGCAAACTCTCAAAGAGCATCAACTGTATGCTAAATTTTCAAAATATGAGTTCTGCTTATCTAGTGTAACTTTTCTAGGACATTTGGTTTCTAAGGAAGGTATCAATGTGGATCCCAGAAAGGTATAAGTGGTCCAAAATTGGCCAGACCCATCTCAATGACTGAAATTCATAGTTTCTTGGGTTTGATTAGGTATTATTGCCATTTTGTAAAAGACTTCTCTTAAAATTTGGCTCTATTAGCTAAGTTGACTCAAAAGGTCTGACTCTTGTGAAGTAAGCTTCCAATGATTCAAGGAGTGCTTGACCATTGCATTAGTGCTAGCCTTACCTACCAGTGACCGTAACTATACTGTTTATTGTGATGCCTCCATGATTGGCCTTAGGTGTGTTTTGATGTAGCATAGTAGGCTCATAGCCTATACATCAAGGTAACTCAAGAAACATGAATAGAATTATCCTACTCATAATTTGGAAATGGCTGTGGTAGTGTTTGCATTGATGATTTAGCACCATTATCTATATAGTGAGAAGTATGAGATTTATACCAATCACAAGAGTTTAAAGCATATCTTTGAGCAGAAAGACCTAAGCCTAAAGCAACATCACTAGATGGAATTAGTAAAGGACTATGATTACTCTATCTTGTACCATCCAGGCAAGGCCAATGTAGTAGCTGATGCATTGAGTAGAAAACCTATAGGAAGTCTTACCCATATTGATATACATAGGAGGCTGATCATTCAAGAGATGCATAAGGTGGAAGCTTATGGAATCCAATTGTAACTATCGGTACCTGGGATACTCATGGCATATGTGCAAGTGCAGTTTCCACTTGTTGATCAAATGGTAATTGCACAGGCTCAAGATATGGACATGAACAAGTTGCTTCACAAAATAAAAAGAAACCAGATTTAGGCTTGACAAGAGATGATAGAGGAGCCATGACTTATCATGGTTGCATATGGGTACCTAAAGTTGCTAATTTGTGATAACAACTTATGTATATAGCTTATTATTCTTCTCATGCTATGCACCATGGTAGTAACAGGATGTACCAAGATCTAAAGACAAGATATTGGTGGGAAGGAAGGAAATAGGATATAATAGATTTTGTTTCCTGATGTCTCACATGTCAACAAGTAAAAGCTAAAATCTAGAGACCTATAAGCTTATATCAAAACCTGGAGATTCCTGAATGGAAGTGGGAAAGGGTGACCATGGACTTTCTTACTAGACTGCTAAGGACACCAAAGGGCTATGATTCTATTTAGGTAATTATTCATTGTTTGACCAAGAGTGCTCACTTTCTTCCTATGAAAATCACTTATTCAACTACTTAGATTGGATTGTGTCTTTATATGGAATTTCATTGTCAATCATATCTGACCGAGGTACCCATTCACTACAAGATTTTAGAGATCTTTTGAAGAGGCTTTAGGGTCATGACTCCATTTCAGCACCATCTTTCACCCTTAAACCAATGGTTAGTCTGAGAGAACAATTCAAATTTTAGAAGATATGCTTTGGGCTTATGTGCTGGAATTTGAAGGTAGTTGAGAGTAATACCTGCCCTTGATTGAACTTTCCCATAATAACAGTTACCACTTTGCAATTCAAATGGCTCCTTTCAAAGCACTATATGAAAGAAAATGTAGATCTCTGATTGGATGGTTTGAAATAAGAGAGGTGAAGTTTTTGGGCTCGAATTTGGTGTAGGAGGCTAATGAGAAAGTCAAGATCATCAAAGAAAGGTTAATAATAGCTCCAAGCTGTCAAAAGTCCTATGTAGATAAGAGAAGAAGGGACTTAGAATTTCAAGTGAGTGATTAGATGTTTGTGAAAATATCACTTATGAAAGGAATGATGAGATTTGGTAAAAAAGGTAAGCTGAGTCCCCGATATATAGGTCTGTTTCCTATAATGAAGAGGATAGGTGCTGTGTCATATAGGCTAAATCTACCCCCAGAATTGGAAAGCATCCATCCTAGTTTTCATGTGTTCATGTTAAAGAAGTATGTCCCAGATCCATCTCATATCCTTCCCCAAATCTTGGTTGAGTTGGATAGTCATCTGACTTATGAGGAGTGTCCCGTAGTGATAGTTGACCAACAAATCAGAAAGCTCCACTCCAAAGAATATGCTTTTGTGAAAGTCTTGTGGGAAAATCATGGTAAAAAAGAGATGACTTGGGAACTTGAGTCGATTGTGAAGGACAAATATCCCCATCTATTCGAATAACTTATCGATATAGACCTTCTCTTCTTATGCCATTGGAGCCTTATTTTTAGTAGTTGATGCAATATTTCGTTTTGATCTTGTACAACTATACTTCTAGAATTTGAGGATAAATTCTTTTGATGGGGGAAGAGTTTGTAACACCTTAGTAGATAAAATAAAAATAATTTGAAATTTGAAATTTGGTGGACCATAATGAATATTTTTATTTTTTCATTGTGGCCAAAGCATAATTTTTTCTTTTTTTGGTGGACTGTAGTGAGTGCGCTAAAGTTTTGTTGGGGCTAGAGTGTAATATTTTCCCTTTTATTTTTCTTTATGAATGCAGACCCCCCGTATTTTTATTTATTTTTTTCCTGAAACCCTAGCCACCCTTCTCGGTGCTCTACAGCTGCCAATCTCCCTCATTCTTCATCCTTTTGTTTCTATGGCCAAAATAATGGTTCTCATCCTCCTTTTTCTTGTTCTTCAACTTCTTTCCCTTTCCGACAGCTGTTTCGTTTGTCCTTATACTTGAAAATGGAACAGTTTGCTTTAGTTCTATTCTATTTTCTTTTTCTTCCTTCCAGCAGCTAGAACAAGTAGTGTGGTCCATGCCCTTCATTCTCTGGCTAACTTCACACCTGGCATGGTAGGCTTAAACATTTTTCCCTCCTATCTGAAGTGGGTAGCTCTAATCGGCCTCCCCAATTTTCTGCAGCTTTGGCCACTTTTTGGCTGTTAGGTTGTGCAACACCGCCATCCTCCTCTTTCAACCACCACCAATTAGCTATGTAGCCACTCTGCTTTAGGTCATTTCCATCCTCTTCTTCTTGAATAAGCTTCTTTAGTGAGCTTACCTATTTTTCTGGCCAATCAGCACACTGGCACCATTGTGAGTGGTGGATTGGTCATTCTCCAGCTGATGACATATATCATTTTATTTGCTTCAGACAATCACTTTTCCTCACCACAGCAGTTGTTGCCATATCATTAGTTAGCCACCATGGCCTATCGCCACTAGTGCTAGCTCCACTTTTATCACCTTTCAATGGTCGATGGCTTCATTTTGCCTTCGTAGTGCTTATTTGGCAACACACCTAAATCCTAATCAGCTACTATGTAGTAAGTACTAATCCTTTCCAAGCTTCATTTTTATTCATATGTTTATGTTCTAATAGAAATGTAATGCCTTAATAAATAAAATAATAAAAATTAATAGGATAATAATTTTAAAAGGATGAAAGTGAAAAAAAGAATTAAAAGTTACTGGGGCTGAGATGAAATTTTTCCTTTTTTAGAAGGGCCTTATTAAAGACGGTGGAAAGGTCAAAGGTGTTAAAATGTGATTTTTTCCATTTTAAGTATATTTCCACAGTTGCAGTCTCTCTTCTTCATGTGTCCACTCTTCTTTCTCGAAGCTTCTCCTTACTTTGTGTCCATCCTTTCTTCGCCGTTTGACCACAAGCTGTCGTGTCGTTGTTGTCTAACACATTTTGGTTAGCAAGCTCCTTCCTCTAGCAATTTCTTCTTCATCATTCAGCCAACAAATCTTTCCTCCCCTATTTCAGCTATTAATTAGCCAGCTCATCCACTAGCTTATCGGTGAAGCTTCCGTCGGTGCTGAGTTGGTCACCGGTACTTTGGACTTCGATGAGTATTCTTAAATCATCGAATTTATTTTATTGTAACCCTACTGCTAGTTTCCAAGAAATTTGATTTGAAGCCTTTACTGTGCTAGCTGAAAGAAATTTGAAATTTTCCTATTGTTTTGCGTTGTTTTGCTTCAATGAAGTTCCTATTGAAGGATTAAGCATATCGATGTTTAATTTTTGGAGCTTCAACTAAAAAACCTAGGTAGGTAATTTTGACTATTTGATCTTTAAAGTTCAGTAGATGTTGAAGTCAAATTTTAATGTTGGATGGTATACTTAGTTAGAGTATCTTTGATCTAAGCTTAAATGTTAATTTTAACATTGATTATATCCAATTAGGTTGAATAACTTGATTTCTCCAAGTAGGCTGATTTAGCATCTTAAGGAATAATTAGATCATTCTAAGGAGTGTCTAAGGTGAGTGGGTGATCTTCCTTTTTTGATAAATCCCATTTGCAAAATGAAATAATTTTATTATGATATGGGATACTATGATTCCTTTTGAAAAATGCAATTTTCGTATATATTAATGTGGTTTTAAGAGTTTATCTGTATGTTGTATAAACATTTTCATCTTGATTTATGTTATTGGAATTAACGATTATATGTTTCTATGTGATGAATGAGTATAAAAATGTTTTAGTGTGCTTATGTATTTTACAATAAATATTGCTTACTCGAGCAAGGACTTTCATATATCATGATATGTTGAGATTATTTACGAGATCTTGGATCCACTGGAAATTCATTGGTAACCTCAAGTGCACTTGTGACTAGTTTATGTGATCGTGTAATAAGGGAGGGTTGTCCGATATATGAATATTCGATAGGTGCGTCTGGATGGATTAGGGCGAGGTGATGTTTATGATGTATGATGTTATAGTTATCTTTGGAAATTGTCCTTTGGGATTCTAGTTGAATGTTTTGTTTACTTGAGTATTGATATCTTTCAGAAAGCTTTATTGAATATTTTCTCATGTATGTTCTAATGAATATATTTTTTGTAGTAGCATATTTTGATGCTTATTTTATGTTATTGGAAATCATATTTTCAATTACCTAACTTTCTTGATGGATGAAGTTTTGAATATACTTTGATGGTCATGGCTTTGAATGGGTAAGCTTATTTTCATGGCTATATATATATATATATATATACTTTTGAATATGATTTAAAGATGAGGTTTTGGTTTTTTTTATAGGATAATCTACTCATTGAGTTTCTATGAAACTTACTCCCTTTTTCTCCATATTTTTTAGTGCTAGAGGATACTCCTGTTATTCCTCGATGCCATTCTAACTTAGGATCTACTCACTGATTAAGTGGATCACACTTAGCAGAGATTTAAGGTATAACTATGGTGTAAAGTTTTGGTAGTTTATAGGATTGCATGCATGCATGTATGTTGGTTGTGGAGTGCCCAACAAACAATAGATTATGTTATTCTAGGCCATTGTTATTTTGTATCATTGTACAGGTTGTGGTGGGTGTGTAGCCCCTTTGTTGTTGTATAAGCCTTCTGCCTAAATATTCAAAAAATAGAGGGAATTCTATCGGCTTTTTGGTAGAAATGGACATATGCATATTTAGTTGTATATTGGTGAAATTATGTGTCTTAATATGTTATTTTGCATAGTTAGGCTTGTGGGGGGTTTCCTGACGGTGACCTTCTATGCTAGTCACGTTCTATGGATTGGGATGTGACATGAAATTTAAATGTTGAAAACTGCAAGACTTTGAAACAGAAAATCCATTGTGTAAGATTATGTGATCTTGGTAACTAGGTTTTGATAAGCCAATTTGGGAAAGTTGTAATTCAAAAATTTTCATTTGAAACTATCTAGATATCCTCTAAGTGAATAAATAATCCTACTTTTTGTGAATCTTTTTTTTTTTTTTTGGAAAACAAAACAATTTTTGTTATATGAAATATTACAATTTTTGAGCAATCAGAATATTGATGTTAGCTTATTTCAAATTTTTTAATCATATGTTATATATATATAAATGATTTACTGAAGCATACTTATTTATTTTACATTAATTACTATTTATAGAACCAATGATTGTATCTTGTTATGATATTGGATTTTTGATACTTCTGAATTACATGCTATATAAAATGAATGACAATGTCTTATGAACATTGATTTCATGAACTAATTGGAATTGCTTCTTATTTCTGAATATAACTGGTAGTATAATACATTTTAGTTAATTACTTGTTTTTGAAATTCTGAATCCATTGGAAATTCCTTTAGAGAACTTCCAAGTGCATTTGTGATTAAAATTATATCTGTTGAAGAAATAATGAGAGAATATCTGATAGGAGCGTAAAATGTATTATGATGATATCTGTTAGGTACGGTTATCTTTAGGAATTATCCTACAGATTCCAAATGCATTTAGAAAGTTAGAATCTTTTGATACTTGAATGTTTGTAAATTTCAAAAGATCTTAACGATATTTCTTGTGTTTACATTATGATGATTGGAGTGAACTTATCCCATGTGAGGTATTGTCCCCTTTGGCCACTTTTCCATATTGGGCCACTCTACCTCAAGGTTTTGTCCATTTAGAAAAGGTGCCTTACTTGGGAGGGGCGGACCCCACCTTATAAGGCATAAGGACATTTGACTTCTCATCGATGTGGGACTTCTACTCACCCTTGCCTATTTTTTACCATCAACACAAGGAAAAATATAATAGCTAGAAGGAAGAATAAGCATGTAAAAATTTTATTATCAGACAATGAGTCATTCTATGAAATTTGAGAACTCAATCTCACCCAGAGAAGCAAGGTTTGTTCATTCAGAGATACAGAAGTTGAAGCAATTGGGTAAGAAGGATTCTTCTTTAGGTTGTGCATTTTTCCTACTGTTATAATTGTAAATTTTATAAGTGATATACATATACATACTCTTTACTTATGATTTTTTTTTTGTGATTTCTCTTATATTACTTCTCTACAGTTAAGTCTGAACTATGTAATAGTAATGGTATGTTTAGTGAAAGTTCCATTCTTTCAAAAATTACCAATAAAAAATCTCCAAATTTGAGAGGTTAACAATTACGTTTTATCTTTCAAACATTGTATGCAAATATATACTACGATTTCTAATTTTCATTTATTTTTATTCATTTCTTTACTTTAATAACTCAGGCAAAGACAAAATATCAAGCTCCTCTGAAGTTATGAATTTCAAAACTACAGAATTTGGTATAGATTCTCAAGCAACCCATGATAGTTAATGGAAATTTTGGCTTATTAGAATGTTCTAGCATTGATCTATTGATTGCTACTAGAACCCATGACAATCAACTTGGTTTTTGTTAATTAATAGATGAACTATTTGGTTCTACTAACACCATTAATGGCATCATACAATGCATGAATAATTTTGTTGATGGTGGATTTCAGTTCTGCCAAACCCAGCCAACCTGAAGGGTTTTTGCGGACTCAAACTGCAATCTGATTGTGCTAATGTTAACAAATACAACAAATAAAAAAGAATAAACAAAGAATAAGATGAAAATGACGGGGTTTTTAATGTGGTTCAGCCAAAATTAGAGTGGCACCAATCCCTACATCCATGGTATCATTGTATTGCTTATGGAGAAATTTTAGTAGAGTTTTGGTGTACAGCATTTTAGCTTCAAATCTCTCTACAGAGAGCTCCTTTCCTTTATTTATAGAAAAAAGGAGGTTACAAGTATAATTACATAGTTTATATTTCTGTTACATTAAATAATAAATGTAAATGACAAGTGTAGCTCCTGTAAATTGGCTTCTGTAGATTGCCAGCTGACTTTAGCAAAATGCTTTCTGCGGGTGGGCCCGTAGTACTACTTCTTGCAAGCCAATCCCATAAACTAAGCCTGAGGGGGTCATTACTTCAGGCTTCCCTCAACAAGCTCTTTGCTGAGCGAGATGCAATGTACGCGAGATGGGACTTTTGGTTACTGTTGGCCTTCAGTCAGCGAGGACGATCTTCGCGAGCTCGTCTTTGGCAATACGAGCTTGTGTATAGCGAATTGCTAACTATACGACTTGGGTCTTGTCCCTTAGCGAGCTAGGACTTTTGTGTTATTCTATGTCTATTTGGACAATGGTTTAACGAGCTTGGTTCTTTTTGTATTCAGACTTGGTTTGTTGCTGGGCCTTTGCCAGCCCATTTCACAAAACCAGAGAATGCATATAACATAAGCCCTCAACTCTTAGCTCACTTTGCAGGCTGGGAGTTGAATAGTTTTGTAAGCAAAAGGCCTTCTTTATGGATTTCTGTGCAGTCAAAGTCTTAGATTAGCATGTTGTTTCATCTGATCCAGGTCATAACTCTTGCTATGCATGTTTGACTGTCATGGATGAGTCTGCCTCATTTTCTTTTGAGGCATTCAATAAAGGTAGTTGGGAGTTCTGCTGGACTCCTTAATGAGACCAAGTTGGTCCTATTTAAGACAGAGGAAGTATTCTTTACTTCTTCATAGAGTAATACGATGGGTGCCTCAAATAAGCCTCCCATATTTCCTGTGATTTTCTTTTTCAAAGAGATGTGCATGGTCTGCTGTATAGGAAGCCTTTTTGGGCAATTCTCCTTCTTCGAGAATGAGGGAAGATTTTTGTAGATCTTGGATTTTTTTGTTAGGGTGATGCCATAAGGTTCTTCCTTCTTGGCCACTCTGGTGTGATTTTTTGGAGTCCTTAGCACTAAGGGTGAGGTTGAGGAAGAGCTTGCTACTAAGAAGGATGACTGGAAGAAGAAAGTTAGGGATATGACAGGAATTAGTCTCCTAGCAGCCAGCCTTCTTTTTATTCTCTTCAGCTTTCAACTTGCTCTAATTTGTATTTTGAATTTTGTAAATTTACCTCATTAAGGCTTTTTAATGAAAGAATTGCTCTTTATGGTTCTTGCATATTGTGCTAAATATTCTGCATATCAAAGATGAAAACATAGATGCCTGTAAATCACAATAAAATAAAATGTCTTAGATAACTAATCAATTACATTTGTTAATAGATTTGAGAACCAAAATACTTTAATGATGAGTAATGTAAAAGTAGATCGCAAGAGAGCTGTGAGCATTAGGTCACATGAGAGCTGCGAGCATTAGGTCACATGAGAGCTGTGAGCATTAGGTCACATGACAGTTGTGAGCGTTAGGTTGTAATTGGCTGAATTTACTTTGCCTTAACTGGACCAGAGGTCACAGTTGGCCAATGAGTTTCCAAAATAAGCTTTGAAGGCCTCAGCTCGAAAGCTAGCAATGAGTTTGGATATTTTTAGCATTACAACACCTCAACCGGACCAGAGGTTGTGGTTGGCAAAGAATTTGTGGATGTTTTTAGCACCACAGTGCCTCAACCAGACCAGAGGTCACGGTTAGCAAAGAGTCTGTAGATTTTTTTAGCACTACAACTCCTTAATTAGACCAGAGGTCGTGGTTAGCAAAGAGTTTGTGAATATTTTTAGTGCCACAATGCCTCAACCAGACCAGAGGTCATGGTTGGCTAAGAGTTCGTGCATGATGCTTAAGAAAGTGTGCCATATATGAGCTCACAAGATTGTACACACTTGATAGTAGGGAGCAAATTAGATACTAAAATGAAGGAGTCATTATAGGGCTAGGCCAATCGGCAAAACAAAGTTTCTTTCAACAGAAACAAAGAAGGAAGCTTTAACACTAGCTCCCAAATTATAATACATCATCAATGTATAATTTTAACTGGGGCCCCTTGCTTTTGATCGGGATCTTGTTGGGGATACTGAGGTCACTGCCCCGCAGGCCATACCACATACTCTCTTAGGTGGTCTCTCTTGATCAGATCTTTGATTGCATCCCTGAGGTCCCGACCATTTGAGGTATCGTGCCTAATCTCATTATGGTAAGCACAAAACTCTTCTTTGTTCCTTTACCTGAAAGGGACCTTCAAAGGTCTGGGCTTCCTAAAGTCCTCTCTATCCTTCTCTGTCATGTATATCTTATCTTGGGAGTCCAGTAGGATACTGTAATGGTCATGGTGACCTAGGGATTGAGGTCTCTTACCCTTAGGCTTGTTGGACTTCTTCGTAGTCTGTTCACCAGAGTGGTCACTTTGATCCACATTGCCTCTCTTTTTATTATGCGCAGAGCCATCTTTCTCATCCTTTCAGTCAGGCTTTCCAAGCCAAAGGTTTCTTCCCATTTGATCTGCTTGACAACTTTTTCGTAAAACTTGATTAAGTCCTTCACTGGGGACTTGTATAGGCTTTTGTATAACTTTTCATCTTTACGGAGTCCTGTGGAAATTGTTACCAAAATGGTTTCTTTAGATGGATTTTCCATCGAGTTAGCTTCGAGACTAAACCTGACAATGTAATCCTTCATCGACTCATGCTTACATTGAAAGACCATCATGAGGTGGTAGGGGGCACGAGCTATCTGTTCAACACTTGGTACTGGTTGATGAACTACTATTGAAATTCTTCCTAACTACTTATTGAGCGAGCTAGAAGGCTTCTGAACTAGGCTCAGGGCAAGCTCTCTAGTGTAGCTAGGAAAACTCGACATTTAACCAGATGGTCATAAGGATCAGTGTCTTCATTGTATAGAGGAATCATGGGGACTTTGAGCTTGAGGGGGAGGGGTTGAGCCTCAATCTCTTTGGAGAACAATGACCTGTCCTTATAGCAAGCTTGGTCATTGGGAGCTTAGAGATGTTTTTCCAACTGGTTCATTTTTTGATACAATTCTTCTAACAATGGGTCCCACACCCCAGATCACTTACCAAAACATTGCTAATCCCTTTAAATCTCCTGGTCATAAGAGCAGTGACCTGGAGTTTGATTGGCTTTGCTCGAACATCTAACTTGCTATTGTTACAGGACATTCTCAGGTATAATAGCTTCATTCTACCTTTGTAAACCCTGAGCTTGGGCTTGTGCTAGTACGGTGACTACTTTAGTCAATTCTCCCATCATATTTTCCAACCTTTCTTGACGTTGAACCTAGGTTTGTGCTTCATTGGGACCGTTGGCAACAATAATGGGTCGAAAAGAGCTAGCTGGGGGCAAGCCAGAAGTAACATCCATTACAGGAGTAGTGGAGGAGTCCATTATAGACACATGACCTTTTGAGGGGTCAATCAATGCATTCAAAGCTCCGGTAGCTCTTCCTCTTGCCATTGCAGCTGAACAAAATTAACCAAAAAAATAGAGAAACAACCAAAGAACAGATGAGTCCCACTAGGCATGCCAAAATGTTGATAGTGGATTTCGGTTCTGCCAAATCTAGCTAACCTGAGGGGTTTTTGTGGTGCCAAACTACAATCTGATTGTGCTAATCTACGATGCATTGATACTTCATATAGCAGCCGTGTCCGTGTGTCAAAAACGTTTCCGACACCGACACTCATTGACACCGATATGAAATGTGTCGGGGCCATGTCTGTAATTTCAAAAAGTTCGAACACCCATTCCCTATTTCGACACTCGTGTCAAGCTCGATTCCGGGGCCGTGTCCGTAATGTTAAAAAGTTCAGACACGCATTCTCTATTTCAACACCTGTGTCAAGCTCAATTTTCAGCTTATTATTTGTTATGCCCTGTTATTT
>JANHAO010015339.1:0-14875 GCA_026873985.1 Saraca asoca | reverse complement strand
ACAAAGTGAAAGACATTAAATTAATTGGTAGATAACTTTCAATAGAATCAAGGGAACGATAATTACATTTGCCCCAAAATTTAAAGTACAACATCAAAATACAACTTGGATCAAACCCCCCGGCTCCTGGTTGGTATTGCGTTAAGAAAGCTGGGGGAGCTGTCCTAAGGGCAGTACCATGTACTCCCTTAGGCGTCCTTTTCTGATTAAGTCCTCGATCGCCTCTCTGAGGGCCTGACAATTTGATGTGCCATGACCGACCTCATTGTGAAAGGTGCAAAACTCTTCCTGGTTTCTTCATCTGTAAAGGATTCTGGAGGGTGGGGGCACCCCGAAATCTTCCCTGTCCCTCTCTATCATGAAGATCTATCCTGAGAATCTGACAGGATGCTGAATTATTCATAGCGATCTGAATACTGGTTTCTTGCCACGAGAGGAGTTGACCCTTTCATCCTTCTTGTCAGACTTTTCCGGGCCGAAGGTCTTTTCCCATTTGATTTGCTTGACAGCTCGCTCATAGAACTTGGTGAGGTCCTTCACCCTGGAATTATTCAGACTCTTATACAGCTTTCCGTCTTTGCGAAGTCCCACAGAGATGGTGGCCAACATGGTTTCTTCAGATGGATTCTCTACCGAATTAGATTCAAGTCTGAATCTAGCGATATAGTCCTTTAGCGACTCCTGCTTGCGTTGGAAAACTATAGCGAGGTGGCAAGGGGGCACGAGCTATTTCTTCAACGCTCAGTACTGGCTGATGAACTTCTGTTGATAGTCTTCCCAACTGCCAATTGAATGAGCTAGGAGGCTTCTGAACCACGCTCGAGGCACGCCTCCTAATGTGGCTGAAAAAATCTGGCACTTAACCAAAGGGTTTGTTGTCTGCAAATCCATTTGAACATTGAACGTGTCCAGATGATCATACGAGTCCGAATCTCCCTTATACAATGGAATCATTGGGACTTTAAGCTTGAGAGGGAGAGCTTGAACTTCGATCTCCTCGGAAAGTGGCGATCGCTCCTCGCAAAGTGATCGGTCACCCGGAGCCTGGAGGCACTCTTCCAACTGAGCCATCTTCTAGATCAGCTCTCCAACTAGCGGGTCTTGTACCCTGCATTATTAGCTAGGTGATCATTGGGCACTTTGGTCTCCATCATCTTGGTTTGGATAACCTATGCGTTGGGTTTGCCGTTGTTGGAGGGCATTCACAGGCACTGGGGTTTCGGCTTGCCCTTGCACATTTCGTGCCAACAATGCGATTGCTTTAGTCAACTCTCCCATCATGTGTTCAAGTTTCTCCTGACGCTGGAGTCAGGTTTGTGATCCTTCGACGCCGCTAGCAGTGAAAGCTGGTGGCACAGAGCTGGGTGGAGGGCCGCCTGCGGCTGCTTCGATGACGGGAGCAGTAGACGAATCTGTCGTTGAGACATGACCATCAGAAGGATGGGGCTACGCATTCAAGGCTCTGGTGACTCTTCCCTTGACCATTGTAGCGGGAAATGAACCAGAAAAGATGAGATCCCCACAGACGGCGCCAAAATGTTGATGTCGGATTTTGGTTATGCTCTAAACTCCAACCAACGGAGGGATTGTTCAGGATCTCAAGCCTGTGTCTGATTCAGATGTGGTAGAATAGCAAAATAAGACAAAGGTGAAGCGAAGAGTGGAGGAGAAGACACAGGGCTTAACATGGTTTAGCTAAATCTGGGCGACATCGGACCCTACGTCCATGGCGAGTGTTCTATTAGTATGTTAGGAAATGACTTTAGCAGAGTTTCTACTTACAGATTTGGCCTCCTCCCTTTCTTCTAACAATGCAATCCTATTTATAGAGGAAAGTGGGTTACTGGCATTAAATACAAGCTACAGTTGTGTTACATCAAACCATAAATGGAAAAGACAATAAAAGACTACAATTCAGCTACTATAGAATGTAGATTGCAGGATGGGCCCCTTTTGTCGGCTATAGACTTGTCTACCTGCGCCCATCGCTGTTGGATCGAGCGAGGTACTGAGTATCCTGAGCGGGGATTCCTGGCTCTAGGTCGTCGTAGGAATCGCTGTGATGAGATGTCGGGTTCGAGCAGGACAGACGGCTGCTTGACGAGCTAGCCTGGTGATAGCCTGACTATATCACTGTCTCGCAAGGTAAGGCTTGTTTCGCGGGGCTGTGCAGGGACTGTTTTGCCAGTCTCGGACTCCTCGCAAGCCTTCTTGGACCAGGCCAATATTCTCATATAACAGTATCTAATTTAATAAACATGTAAGATTCTAGTAGTTAGATTTAATATTAGTTAATAATAAGAAATTAATTATAAATAATTTTAAGCTTTAGTATATAATTACACAAAATAAAACTATAGGAACTAAATGCCAAAAGTGTTGAAATTATAAAGATTAAAATCTCTATTAACCCTGAGAATAAATTAAAGAAAAGATTTTTAAAAAATTTATTTGTTATTTTGTCCTTATATTTCTTCTTTTCTAAATAAGTTTTTAGAATTTATTTTTATTTGTAATTAGATTCCTTCACTTATTAATTTAGAGATTTTTATCTATAATTATTTAACATGACTAACACTTGTGGACTCAAACAAAACAGTTATGTAGTGACATAACAGTGAAAAGATATTCATTGGAATGATAAAGTATTATAGTTTGAAGAAAATATCTAAGTAGATACAATGGAATCAAAACCATTATAATTGAAAATATTTATCATTGAAATTATGATTTTTTATTTTCTTTGTTATTTTTGTAACTATGGTTTACTTTCTTGAATTCTATATCATGATGTAACTACAGAAATTAACAAACATTAATCACGCTATATAATTGCATATAGAAATTTCTAATTTAATTATGGTATGGAACTAATTACAAATTAAAGTAAACTCTAAAGACCTAATTACAAGGAAAAAAAATATAAGAACAAAATTACAAATTGAAAGCATGTTTGATTACATAGAATGGAATGAAAATGGGGAAAGAAATTAGTAAAACATTTGTTTGGTTAGCACTATGCATGGGAATGCTTATTCCATCAAATGATTCAATCATGAGAGCAATGAAATGATCATTTTATTTACATATTTATTCTTTATTATTATATTAATAAATAATAAAATAATGTTAACTTTTCAATAATTTTACTATAAAAATATTTTGATAGTTATATTTTTAATTATAGAATTTAAAATAAGATATTTTATTATTTATAAAACAAATATTGTTTAGTATATAGAATTATTTAATATAAAATAAAAATCAATGAATCAAAATTTATTATGAAATTTTTTTGTCAATTATAATTTTGGTACCAAAATTAAAATTATGATATTTTTTATTATTTATCATATAAATATGTTTTTATTATATTAAGTTATATAATAAAATATTCAATATAGATAATTAAATTGAATAGGCACTTATCTTTTAGGATATTATTGTCATTACCACTCTTTTTTCATCCCATTCATGCATTATTTTGCTATATCAAATATAAAAGTGGAATGAAATGATTCTTAATTGTATCAAACAAAATTATGGAATGATCATTTTATTCTATTCCATTCTCATTCTTGTTCTCTTACCCCTTTCCATTTGATTTCTTTTCATTCTATCCAACTAAACGAGTCGTGAAATAAATGATAGGGATTTCAAGCTTAACTTAGGGTCTCTTTATTTCGACGGAAAATGAAATTTCTTGGAAAATATTTTTAAGAAAATGCATTTCTAAATAATGAATTGATTTTTTGTTATCTGAACAATATAAGAGAAAATACTTTATCTTGTTTGGTGAATAAAGAAAAACTATTTTCATTTATTGAAAATATTGATAATCATAAAAATTTCATCTTTAATGTTAAACTATACAATAAGTGTTTCATTATTAGAATGCTTTTATGATAAGAATCACCAAATCTCTATTAGTAAAAATTAAAAGTTAAGTGTATTTTGTATTAAAAAAATATATGAAGAAGCATATTTAAATTTTTTTTTCATTTTCATCATTTTTTTATGAAATTAGTTCATATTCAACTAATTTTGGCCAAAATCATCAAAAATGCTGGCCAACTCTTTAAATTGTGCAAATATTACTTTAAGATAATTTTGAATATAATTATTAAATATCAACATTTGTAAGATAAAAAAGAAAAAGAAAAAGAAAAAGAAAAAGACAGATAGGAGAGAGAGAAATTAGGGGAGAAAGGCATGATAGAGAGGGAAGAAAAGGATAAGGAGGAGAAAGATGAGAGACGGATGAAAAGAGAGAGAGAGAAATAGAGGGGTGAGAGAAGAGAGAGTGTTTGGTAGAGAGAAAGATAGAAAAGAGAGAGGTAGAAAGAGAAGAAGAAAACTACAGAGGGTTAGAGAGAGAAAGAAAGAAGAGAAATAGTTAGAGAAAGGGAATGCAAGGAGAGAGATTATGATTTGGAAAAGTAATTTATAATTTTTTGTTGATCAAAATCTACTTTTTATTAATAAATTTTCTTATTGGTTGCAAATATAAAAAAAATAAAAAAGGCAGTCTTAAAAAAAATATTTTTTTAACCAATTTTATGCCCTCTCACAACATTAGATGCTTTTGGCATTTTTATAGATGCTGTTAGAATATTGTTACTTTGGCTAACACATTTGGCTGATTCTTACGCTTTTAGGTATTAAGGGGCAAGCCTATTATGTTCTACTACTTCCATGCCCCAAATAAGCGGAACATGCTAGTTAATTATTGAGTTGTAATGAAGAAGTAGTTGAAATACATAAAAGCAGCTAGAACACTAACGAAAAGCAAGAGGTATTAATAGATAATCTAGAGGCATTAGTAACTATTACTGCCTCTGTCCCACAAAGATAGTCCTGTAGGTATTTTCAATGAATGAAGAAATATTAGTTAATATAATTAGACTAATTAATTTTGTTAATGTTGTTACTTTTATAATCCTATTAAAATTTATGAATGAATGTATTTCAATTTTAAAATACTTTTCCCAACACAAAGTTTATTTGACTCAAATGTTTTTTTTTTTTTTGGTAAATTTGATATCCATAAAAAATTCAATTTAGTGATATGTTAAATTAAGAGTTTCATGTTCAACAAAGTGCCAAAATTAAGAGTTTAATGTTTAATTGAACGCCAAAATTTTTTTTTCAAACCCAACAATTAAATATTGATAAATTTTTTTTTTCAATTTGATTAATGTACCAAAGACCAACTTGTTTTCAACCTTTCAAATGGAATTCTATATATGAAGATACATTTCCTCACTCAACAATTAAAAAAATGGATAGTTCATCAAGAATTACTATTTCCATTGACTTGAATAATTTGCCTGAAAATGTCCCTTCACTTAACAATATCTATTTACCTTCACCACTAAATACTTTGGTTGATTTGAATCAGTTTTCAAAACATGTCCCCTCGCCCCAATCATTCTCTAGGCAATACCATGACAACAAGAACAGAAATGCATCATGGAAAAAAAAAAGAAATTTTAGTTTTGATAAAAAGAGAGCTATTTTTGAAATGCTACTCCAAGATAGTAAAGATGGAAAGTTATCAAGAGGAGTCATTTCAAAAGTTGTCAACTCTTTTTCTATATCTCCTAAATTAGTTTCTCGAATTTGACATGAAGCAAATGGTTGTCAACTAGATTCCTTCAAACCTTGTGAAAAGGGTTGGCTGCAAGAGAATTGAAGTTAATTTAGAGCAAGTGAAAGATATCCCTTTTCGTCATCAAACAAATAAAAGATCTTTATCAATGGCTTTGTGCGTGCCAAAATCAACTTTACATAGAAGAATTAAAGAAAGCTATTTTCAGCCACACTCAAATCCTGTGAAGCCATATTTATCAAATGATTGACGAAGGTACATTTGCATCTAGACCAATGTATGTTAACATGCACAATCAAATTCACATTGATGAAAAGTGGTTTTTATATGTCTAAGATATCACAAAAGTATTATCTCCATCTGGATGAATTGAAGCCCTTTCGCACATGCTAAAGTAAAAGATTTATTGTGAAACTTATGTTTTTGGCTATTGTAGTTCATTCATGGTTTGATGCTACTTCTAATGAAGAATTCAATGGGAAAATTGGAATATGGCCATTTGTGTTTAAGGAACTAGCCAAGCAAAATAGTGAAAATCATAGAGCATGGACTTTGGAGATAAAGCCAATTTTGTCAATTACTGAAGATGTTATTCAATCATATTTAATCAAAAAATTGTTGCCTGCAATCAAAGAAAAATGGTCATGTTCTAGTTCTAGGACCATCTTTATTCAACAAGATAATGCAAAACCACATTTAGATATTAACAATGTCGAGTTTGTAGAAGCCACGAGAAAAGATGGATTCGACATTCGTTTATATTGTCAACCAACTAATAGACCCTATATAAATGTCTTGGATATTGGTTTCTTTAGAGCTATTGATTCACTTCAACATCAAGACATTTAAGCTAAAATTAATGAATTTGTTTCAACTGTGGAGAAAGCTTATGATGTATTCCCAATTGAAGATTTAAACAATGTGTTTTTGACATTACAGTCATAATGATTGAGGTGATGAAAATTTTTGGTGGGAATAACTACAAGATTCCACATATGAGCAAACAAAAATTGATTAGAAATGGACAGCTACCAAATTGCATTGAGTGTGACTCTCAAGTTTTGAATGGAGCAAAGGCAGCTCTTTGTGAAAAATGATAATTTAACTATTTAGATTAGTTTGCAGTCTGTTTTGTTTTATAAGCTCTTCTAGTTATATGTTGGAAAAGATTAACGGTCACACACTTGTTAGCCTTGTTTTTGTCATTATTTGAATACTACTCCTACAATTGTAATGAATATTTTTAGATTTCATCTCATCTCCTACAAGTTGGAATTAATATACTTGGGCTTTCTTCTTGTTTTATTCGTTAGTTTGTTTACATTTACAGGACTCCATCTACGAGTTCACACAAATCTGAAGGACTATACGAAATGAGAAAAATATAGAGGCCTACTCTTGAGCCTTTTAAAAAAAAGCCAACTTGAAGTCATTGAAATCATAGAAATTCCCTTCCAAACGCAACACATAATTTAAACTTCATCAATATATATATATATATATATATCTCAAAAAAAAAAAAGAAAGAAGAAATTCAACTTTATAACTAAGAATATTTAACACTTACATCCAAAAATGACAAAATATATCTAAATATGAACATAATAGTACCATTTCATTTTTTTAAACAATTTGATATTCTTAAGCTATAGAAAGTTGGGTAAAAAAATTTCAAATAGGATTAAAACTAGTAGAACGTGGATAGAAAAATTCTCATCATTCTAGAAACAACATGTTCATATTATTGAGTTGGAGAAATGTAACCATCTTCTTTTGGTGAAGCATTTAAATCAAGCCATAACCTTCTTGGTTTGTTCAAGTCATGATTTGTTTTGCTAATCATTCTAGGAATATCTTTAGAACTTTTGAGGGAATGTGGAAACTATTCTTGATTCTCACTCATGGTTGAAAGGTGATAATGATAATGTTTGGAGTATATTTGATTAAATATTAGAGGAATTGAGAAGTGCATATAAATTCTTACGTATAATTATTTTTACTATTCTAAGAATTAATTAAATAAACTTTGAACTAAATTAATAAATTATTTGACTATTTGTTGTGATATCCAAATAAAATAAATGAGAGGAGAATAGATATTTGACAAATAAATCATAATTTATAAATAGAAATTAGACTATAATTTGCGACAAACAAAATTAGAAAGGAACACTATCTTTGCAGGACGGAGGGCGTACTATTTAATACAAATTCAATGTTTATTGCATGAAAGTTTGAAACTATGATTAAATAATGGCCATTTCTACGGTACACAATCTAAAATTTCTACAGTAGATGGAGCACCATGATTTGGAGAAATCTACGACTCACAATGCTAACAGCCAATCACAACCATTAATAGGAATATCTAGGCAACCTATTCCATTGGAAATGTAAGCTATGATTTGGAAAAGTAAAATTTTATGGGAGCTCATCTTTGTAGAAAGTTGGATGGTTTCATAATTGGATTATTTTTTCATAATAAAATTTATATTTTTTATTTAACTTATTTGTTCCGAGATTTGGAGAAGACAATCCAACATTAAAAATAATCAATCTCTTAAAAGATGAAAATTCCAAAAAATTACCCTTTAAAAAATAGAATGATGTGTAATATTTGTAAATACGCCCCTGAGATGTGTTGGTCACCGTATATGGACACTAAGGTAGTATTTGATTTGGGGAATCATATATCTTTAGAACTTTTAACATTTTTAGAAATGTGATTCCTTGGAATATAATTTTTGAGAATGTCATATTATTATATTTGGTTTTATTAAATTTTTTTTTAGAAATATTATAATATTATATTTTAATTAATTTATATATTTTTAAAAAAATTGTTACATTTTCAAAAATGTTCACATCAAAAATTGAGCAGTGAACACTAAGAAGTTAACCAGTCAACAATGGTAGACGATGATCAGTGGTGGTGGATAGTGATAAACGGTGGATAACATTAATAGGTGATGGTGGATAGAAAAGCAATTACATCTTATGTCTATTAATTCAACATAAATAAATAAAAAATAACTAACTAACTAAATAAATAAAGAAATATGTGATGTCATAAAATATAATTAATTAAACTTTAGGTAATTATATTTATATTTTGAATATCTTGATTGTATCAATATAACTTGGCTTTAAAATAAATATGAATTCATCTAGTTTATATATTTATTTATATTAACATGTGCTTTTATGTCATTTTATATTTAAATTAGCTTATCAGATAATTTTGTCAAATATTTCTAATATAATCAGTTGATTTATCAATTATTAACTAATAATTAGTAGTTAACTTATTAGTTACTTGTGTCAATGGGATTCTTGATTGAAATAAATTTGTTTATATTGGATTCCCTGCAATAACCCACAAGACCCTTGACTTGTCATACACCCATAGGGCTGAAAGTGTTGTGTTGAATGTAGCAAAATAGTTTGGTTTCATAGTAGAAAGCTCCTTGTTTATAACCTAAATCCCTTTGGCCTATATTTGATATCTTTAAATTACATTGTTGAAAATAAGCATGTCTTAGGTTATGGTTGATCGACTCATCCAAAAGATAGCTGAGCAAATCTAGGTCTAATAAAATAATTTACAATGGTCCATAACGAGCAGGTTATTTAAAGATAGTAGTTTAAAAAATCATTCGGAGCTATGATCGTTCGACTAGGCCAAGAACTGATTAAATGGGCCAAACCTCAAAACACCAGTTTATTCATCACTCCTCTATATAAATATAGATATGCATTCTTGATAGAAGTTTTCACTCTCGTTCTCCTTTTATTTTCTCTCATAAGGTTACTAACTTGACTATAGAAGTACTCTTTGGAGCCTCGACTCTCGCACTTGTTTTCTCATTTTGCCAAAGTGTAAAATTTATTTTATAGAGTAAAGTATTATTTCATAATTATTAATAAAAATAACAATTCAAAAATTATAAAAAATAAAAAATAAAAAATAAATTTTAAAATATAATTATTCACACATTTTTTTATTTTTTATCGACAGTTATGATAAAACAATTTATTCTCATTTTAATCCTCTTTCATGGAGGTTGCATTTTTTGGGTTGGTATTGCTTCAACCAAGCAGAGTGATTTTGCCCAAGACTACTTTGGGGCATTGAAGTCTCATCCTTATTATTATGTTCATTTATTATAGGTTCGAGTGTTGAGTGAAGTGTTTTTGAATGCTAATGGTTCTAATGGTCACTAGAGTACTTAGTCTTCCTAAATTTATGGTTGTTTCTTTTTCAAGGATGAATATTAGTGAATTTAGGTGGTGCTCTATTTCTACTTCTATGTGGTTGGTACTTATAGTATATCTACAAATTTTGAATTTCAGGGTTAGCCTTCCTTTTCATCCTATTTCATAGTTTGGAGATATTTTATTGGTGTTTTTGGATATCTGGAGTGGTTGTAATTGCTGCTTTTTTGTCTTTTTATTTTACTTTTGATATCAGAATTTTCATTTGAGTGAGGATTAACTCTTTGATCTAGCTAAAAGTTTTCTTTGCTCGCTATCACACCATGGATCTTATGGGCCTTAGGAAGTTCTTTTTTTTAAATCAAAGAGATTAGTTATCTGATAAAGAGGTAAGATTATGAAAAGAAGAGAAATTAAAAAGGTTTGCATGCACTGAATTTGAGCAACTAAATTTTACAAATCTAGAATCTATGTGGACTACTTTTACATCAGAAATAGATAAATTTGAAGTCAAGTGTATAAATGAATTTGCTTTTGAGTTGATTAACCTTAAGGAAGATCCCATTAATCATTCATTATTTCTGAAGATTGTTTTGGTTTTTAGTAGAATGTTTCATCATAAAGTTATTCCAAATGATGCTTTTCACAAATAGCAAGTTGCAGTTACAAGAATTAAGGAATCAGAAGATTAGATTTTGGTTTTCAAATCTAGTAATGAAGAATTGCTGCTATAACTTGAGACTATTAACTCTAGGATAAATAAGTTGAATGTTGAATTACAACAATTAGAGGAACAAAATTCAAAACTTCAACGTCAAGGTTCATACTATTTCTCTTATGCAATCTTATACATGTTTATCTCTGCCCAGTGATTTCATGTGTTTGTTCCCAATGTGGGTAATACTCACCTAGTTCTATTTAAGAAAGAAAAAGTTACAAGGTTCTATTCTAACTATAAACAAATAAGCCATTTTGAATCTAATTGCATGTTGCTCAACAAAAGTTTTCTTTGAAAATTTTCACCGTTGTCCATTTTACTTCCAAAGTCCTACAGGACTTCTTTTTTGGTAGTAGTCAAGCTTATCCCCCATCTGACTTGTCAGTTACCCAAACTAACACCTCACAAGATAGTACAACTAGTTTGCTTTCATCCTTTAAAGTTGAGGTTTGGAAGCAGAAGGCCATTGCAACCTCTCATAACCATGAAGTTTATAAGATATATGAAGGGCTAGTGAAGCATGACTCTGTGTAACATCCTAAAATTTCTAAACTTTATTTGAAACTAAAATAACTTTTTGGAAAGATTCAAATAGAGGAATTCAAAATTTTTCAAGAATTTCATAACTATAAATTTTGAGTTATGAAAGATCTAGAAATAGTAGAAATTGATTATATAAATTTTAGAAATTCTTAAAAGATCAAAGAGTTGATCAAGAATATTCAAGGAACAAAATTTGTAATTTTAAAATTTTATTTCTGAAAAAATTCAAAAAATTTGAAACAAAGGTTACATATATCGAATGAGCATAAAATCATAGTCATTATGAAGATGCTTAATTTAACTAATTTGTATTAAATTTTCATGATTTTTGAAAATTGATAAGTGTGTTAAATTTGAGTTCAAAATGAAATAAATAAAGAAAAGAAAGTGGTCAACTAGAAATTATTGAAAAGCTGACCAAAATTTTTCATTTTACCCTCTCCTAGGCCAGCTTCCCTTCTTTTCTTTGACTTTAGCCCAAAAGAAGTCTTGTGGACTTCATTTCATCTTCCTCCTACAAGTCTTTACTTTCTCTCTCTAAACCTTCAATTTCTTTCTCTTAAGGTGAGCTTTTAATCTTACTTATTATTTTCTCAGATATTTACTGTCGAATCATCTTTTCTTCTTTATTTTGACATCAAAATTATATTGATTTATTGACTATAACTTGAGTTATGAATTTTTTAAGTTTTCTGTCGCTATTCATGATACTGTTCAACCCATGAATTGAACCAAATTTTCTGATGTTTTGGAGCTCAATTTTGTTAAATACATCTTTATTCATGATATAGGAATCATAATTTAATTATATACAATTAGTTAATGGGAGAAATCTATGGGAAAATGATTAGAAGCTAATATGCTCTAATTTTTTATTTAGAAAAGCATAGAAGATTTTGGTGAAATAATTGTAGTTTCTTGTGTTCAAGCTATTAAGGTGAGTGATACTTATCATTCTTATGAATTATGACATGATTCTTGCTTTAGATATGATGATTTGTGGTGCAAGTTAGTAAAAAATGGGTTTTGTGATGATATGATGAAACTTGATGATTAAGTAGATTGTTAGAATGCTAATGAATATGATGTTGAAATAGCTAAGTTTGTGTTTGTTTATGCTTCCAAAAACAAGGGATAATAAGATCCTATAATGTGTCTTTATATTGGAAATGGATTTCCCTATTTTTTTTTTTTGCTATTAATATTTAAAATCTACTCATGCGAGTCAAATAGCATCATTTAAAACTAAACCTACAATTATACTCATAGAAATCTAGTAGTTTTTCTTGATCGATTCAAATCAAATTTTCAACTAAAATTTTATGATTTGAATTAACCTTCCTTACCTTGTTTTTCGAATTTGATCACGATTTTGATCGCATTTGAAATTAGACTTCTTGAAAGTTTTCAAAATTTGGCAAGCATACTCACATTTCTAACTACATTTTTCTTTAGTCGAATCGAGTCTTTTACAAATAAGTTTCCGATTCAGATTGTGATCATACTTGTTTTTCTTTAGTGATTCTACTCGTGATTTTGATCACACTTTCAACAAAAATTCAATTTGTTTAGTCCCATTTTTCTTTATTTGAAACTACACTTTATTTCTTTGACTCAAAACCATAGAAAGTCTAACTAAACATATATGGCAAATGTAATATCCTAAAGGAGTGGTTTATAAACTAACATTAATGAATACAATGGATGTGCAAATAATAATTTCTAAACAATGAGTTAGAAGAGAATTAAATGTGAGTTGAGAAAGCATTTCAATGCTCATGAATGACTATGATTGTAAAAGTATGTTTATTGCAAGCAATTATGTTGTGTAAAACTTGTTTATGTATATGAGACATAGAATGATACACAATGTTATGAATGATAATGAAATATGTTAATATGAAATTGATGAGATATCCATTATGAGAATGGAATGGTTGAATACTTGACGACCTTTGAGGCTTGATATGAGAATGATGGGTTATGGTGGAAAATTATGAACCAAATCCTGGATTTGTTCATTCCAATATGGTGGAGGGGCATAAGGCGGGTGTTAGAGGGAAAAGACTGGGTTTGTGCGGGTTATAACTGGAAAGAAGTAACAAGGAGGGTTATAATTGAATTTTAGTTATGTATTACGTGATTTATATTGTTGTTGCATGAAATAGTGAAATGTGATATCATGAAATTGATATACATAATGAATCTGAAATGTTGACATATGGCTATGAGTGCTAGAATTGGCCTAGAGTAGCCTAATGTGCTAAGAAATGCATAATATGAATTATCTCAGTGGTAAGTCTTTGAATGCCTCATAATCTTGTATGGAAATGATATAAATACCAGCTATTTGTTGATGATATGTATACATATGTTTGAATGTATATCTCATGTTGTGTGATGAATTCATAAGTTTGGTATGTATCATCTTACTAAGCCAGAAACTCATTATTTTGCAGATTATTTTTCATATACTCAAGAGTTAGTGGTCAATTTCCCTACTGAAAAGTAAGATCAATAATCAACTAACAGAAATCACAATTGATACATTCGCTACTATGATTGACAATCCATTAAAAGCATATGAAATTAAGATACATTATATCATAATTTTAAACCTAGTAGGATGTGAAGTGTTACACGAGATAGAAATCATCCCTCTGCAACCTCCAAACATATTACTAATGATGGCTATGGGATGGTTTAATCCTTAGAGGATCTGCTATCTATACTCTTTTTGGATCATCAAATCCTCAAGGATGAAGTTATTCTAACATATACTTTTGAAATCTTTACAAACTATAGGTTAAACTAACTTTATTTTGTGTTGTTCTTAAAGGAACCTGGGGTGTTGAAGAAGAATAGTTATTGAAACTAGCCATGGGTAAGTATAAGGATTTTAGGAAATGTATGTTGAAAGGTGAACATTGATGGCAACAAGGGATATGTGCCTTAATGGATGATGTCTCTATACATTATGTGTATATATATATATATATATTTATCATTTGAAATCTTATGAATTTCATGAAGGAACGTTCGGCCGACCAGGGGTAAAATCGTCCAAAATTTCAAAAAAATTTCTTGCAACCAACCGAACATCCAACCATAAATCTAGCTAGTATTGAGCTTCAACAACTAATTACAAGTGAAAGAGAGCTGAACCAACCTTTGGAAGCAGCTCGAACACAGTGGAGAAGGAGGGAAGCCGAACGGTCACCGTCGTTTCTGATCCAAATGTATCGACCCAATCAGAGGTCCACGCCGAAGAGGAAGGTTGTCCAATGCTAGTTGGGAGCTTCTCAAGCTCGTGGGACCAAAGTCGCTGGCAATTCACGGTGGAGGAAGATGAAGAGTCACGATGAATGCAAGAGCGCGAGGAAGAAGACGAAAGGTCGGGCTGAATCCACTGTGTGCCTCTCGGCACAAAGGGCTAAAAGGCCCTAAGCAAACGGCACCGTTTTGCAGGCCTGTATTTGCACATTGACCCCACCAATTTCCAAAATTGCTGGCAGGTCCCTGGGGTTTCCGAAAATCACATTTTTACCCCATAACTTTTGACCTCTTTTCAATTTGGTCCCTGGACATCCAAATGTCCAAATTTTAGCCATTCCTCATATTTTCTGTTATGCGTGTGACCGGTAGGCCCCCCGAAATATTGGCAAAAGTCCATAATACCTTTCAAACCATTTGAAGGCATATAAAAATTAATCCAATTAATTTTTTGATCAATTTTACCAAATTAATCACGTTTGGACTTTAAGCTATAAGCGGACTCTAGCAAGCCA
>JANHAO010015338.1:0-14875 GCA_026873985.1 Saraca asoca | reverse complement strand
TTGACTAATCCAGATATGGGTAATGAAAGGATTCAATCATGCATTGAGATCATCTACAGACAGGCTTGTCACCATTGATGACTCCTACTGAAATTTGGGTAGCTATAATGGCTTGCTAGGGTCCACTTATAGCTTAAAGTCCACAAGTAATTAATTTGGAGAGATTAATTATTAATTAAAATTAATTAGATTAATTTTATATGCCTTTAAATGATTTGAAGAGCATTTTGTACTTTTGCCAATATTTCAGGAGCCTACGGGGTCACACGCAGAATGGAAAATAAATTATGGCCTGTAAAACCACAATTTGGATATATTAGATATCCAGGGACTAAATTGTAATTTGCTAAAATTGTAAGGAATAAAAAATAGTTTTTCAGTGGGGTAAAATGACACATCATTTTTGGCTTTAGGCTACTAGCCAAATGACATGTCATTTTCGGTTTGCCTAATTTTTCCTTGTAATGGCTACGTTTTGACGGATGTGCGAAAAAGAGGAAATTGCAGAGAAGAAGCCGAGCTCTGCAAGGGTTTCTTCATAGTTTGATTTCAATTTTTGAAGTTGAAATTTCTATCCTCTTCTCTAGCTAGCACTTGGGTTAGGATCGAGATCTCAAAAGTTGAGGCCACTTCGAACGTTTTTCGGCGTGAGCAACCGGTAGAAGTGGGACATTTGGACCTGGATTTTGGTGATCATCTGCAGCTAACTCAGCCAAATAGGTTGGTTGAGCCTTCAATCCATAGTTTATGTTGTTAGAACACTTGAACCAACAGGATTCGAGGTAGTTTGCTCATCTTGTTTTTCTATAAATTTCACAAAATTTTTTATCTTGTGACCGGGCAAACCAATACTCTCCTTAGCTTGTTTAGCAGCCTCTTCAACTCGCTTGGCTGCCTCCTCAGCCCACTGCGCCCTCTCCACAGTATGAGCCATCCTTCCTTGAGCAGCTTCAAGTTGTTTCTGGAAACTCTCGACTCCCCGTGTCAGGATCGCTATGTCCTTTTTCCTCTGTTGGAGCTCATCGTGAGCCCTATGCAGCCTCAAAGCAAAGTCAGCTATCTCATGAGTGAAAGACTCTTCAGCCCTCCTTGTTGCGGCATTGGCTCCAAGCAGTTAAGCTTTGGCATTCTCTAACTTCTTCTATAACTCCGCCATTTCATTGGCTATTGCTATCAGGTTAGCCTCGAGCTGACCTCTCTCTTCCTTCCAAGCCAAGCACTCATTCCTCTGCTTAATAGCCTCCAATGCCCCCTGGAAAAGAACAGTAAGAGATCAGAATATAGGAAAAGGATAAAGAAAGAATAAGAGGGAATGACACTAACCATTAAATAGTGACTGGCTAGGATCTCAGACAGGACGCTACCATAAATTCTGTCATATTCTAGGGACACCACATTTGTCCCCAAGATTTGGCCCACATTGTTATTGATGATGTTAAAGAGAGTTGAAGTCCTAGGTCCCAATCCTCCAGTCGGATCTTCCAGAGAGCCTTCAGGTCCCGTCGTTGGGTCAGTAGCAATCTCCTTCCCTTTATCAACCCTTTGTCTTTTTGAAAGAGGCTCAGTTGGGGTCCCCTCTTTGTGGCCTAAAGACTTTGCTGCTACTCTCTCAGTTTCAATAGGCCCAAATTGTGAAACAGGGGCTGGGTGAAGTAAGGTCTCTTCTATTACCACCAGGGGAGAAGATCATCAGCCTGAGCTGGAGCTGGAATAGCTGTAGAGGAAGAAGGTAGACTAACCTGAGTAGGTGTTAGAGTAGCCACTGAAGGAGAAGGTTGATCACGATGAGTTGGAGTTGGAGCAGTAGCGGAGGAAGAAGGATGATCTGTGCGAGCTGAAACAGAAGCAACAATCCATCTCGACCTTGGAGGGGGTTTGATCAAATTCACTCTCCCTATTTCAACCTGATCGTTGAAGTTAGTAGGTATGACTTCCTTTGAACCGTGAACCCTTATATCTCACAAATGGTCGATGAGTTTGGCACCAAGAAGAGGGGCAAGTCTATGAGCTTGCAAAAGTTCATCATCAAATTTGGAGTCATTTCGAAGGTCGTCATAGATAGAAAAGTAGTCTAGCACCTCAATCTCCTCCACACTTAACTCTGGCTTCTCCTTTTGTGCTCTATCTGCAAAGAATATAGCAAAAAATCAGAACTCAAATCAAAACAAAGAAGAATAAAAATCAGTATCCTTATAGTTCACTCACCCAGATTCCAAACAAATGAAAAATTCTGAAGATGAAATAAGGATGGCCATGAAACATAGAACTAATGGGTCTTATAAGGACCCACATTGGATTTCTCTCTAGCATCTCTGTGGGGCAACATCCTCTTATATTTGGAAGGATGAGGTAAAAGGTAGTAATACCTTTCTTGCTGCCCAGTGGTTTTGATGCTATAAAGAAAACAAAGAGCTTTCACGCTGGGGGGACGAAGGTCATTCTGTAGATAGACCAGCGTAAGGGAGGTCAAAGTAGAATATGCATTTGGGGTTAGTTAGGCCGAAGCTAGTCTCAACTCATTCAAGAAGTTGATCACATAGCGGGGAACTGGAAACCTAAAACTCGCACTAAAATGGTGAACACTAATGGCCGTAAACCCCTCTGGGGGATAGGCGGCGTGGTCCTTGCGAGTCGGTACCATCATATGACTGCCTTTTGGAAAAAAATATGCCTCTGCAATCCCTCCCATTTCCTTAGATTTAATGGTGAAAGGAAAGCGCTTGAAAGGAGAATCAGCTCCAGATCCCTCTGGACCGGAGCGAGCTACGAATCTTTTAGTGACCTCGTCGCTTTGGGAGGTCACACCCCCAGCAACACGAATTGTCTCCTCGTTCTCCTTGGACTCGATGTCATCACTGCCTATTAGGTGACAGCCACGTCTATGGGGCTGAGATATCTACATGAAGGAAAAAGAAAAGATAAATGATCAGGCCACAAAACAAAGACTGACTGCTAATCCAAAAAATGGTTTGGCTTAGAAAGAAAGCAGCTGAAGCCGCAAACCACTCAGACTTAAAAAGCATGAACAAAGAATTCTTGCCACTGAGCTGGCAGGACCTAGAAGCCTGGCTAAAGACTACGCCACCACCAGAAGCCTTAATATCTATCGCAAGCAATTAAAAGCCACCTACATTCTAAACCTCTGACAATAACATACACACCCACAGGAACCCTTGAAACACACATGCGCAGAGATATCAAGCCAGAAATGTAAACTCACCTTGTCAAGTCAAAAAATAGTAAAGATTTGGAGGACAAACGGAGGTGGTGACCGATGATCGGAGCCTGGTTCAACAAATCCATTAGATTGAGATGAAACTAAGGATGGAGAATAACAACGGGTGGCCCCTAGGTCTGTGAAAAATAGAAGGATGTGATCTCGACAGATTTCAAATGACGGAAGAAGGAAAGGGGGGAAGAGCCTTCCTAATTTTTATTAAAAATGAATTAGCCATCAGATTCGGAAACTCTTCGAATGACCCATGATCCAATGGGCCAGTGCTTAACAACATTTAAGTCAAGGCATGTCCACTGAACATGGTAATCATTGTGCCATCTGCGGGAATCGAAAAGACACACGTGACATGAATGTATTAGGATCCCTGCCAAATAGGAAATGGAGAAAAACAAGCTACGGCCCTGGCCGCTTTTGTTATCTGAAATTTACCACTACCTCACGGCCATCTCATAACTTGCAGCTCTCATGTGATCTCAAGCCAACTTAAACAAACCTCATCTCAAATAGCTCGAGCACACCTAGTGTAATGCACTAAGCCTCCAGAGCTCATCTCAAATAGCTTGGGCACACTTGGTGCTATGCACTAAGCCTCCAGAGCTCATCTCAAATAGCTTGGGCACACCTGGTGCAATCCACTAAGCCTCCAGAGCTTATCTCAAATAACTCGGGCACACTTGGTGCAATGCACTAAGCCTTCAAAGCTCATCTCAAATAGCTCAAGCACACCTGGTGTAATGCACTAAGCCTCTAGAACTCATCTCAAATAGCTCGAGCACACCTGGTGCTATGCACTAAGCCTCCAAAGCTTATCTCAAATAGCTCAGGTGCACTTGGCACGAATGCACTAAGCCTCCAAAGCTCTTGGACTCATAGCTCTCTTGCAACCCTTTGCCCTTTGGCACATGAGTCAGCTTCTTTCTGCAACGCACCTAATCACTTACCAGAAGCTCATTTTAGTGGTACACCAAACCTCCTTCGCATCTTCCAATGACTCAAGCGCTGAACCGCCCATGAAGTTGTTGAAATTAAAAGAACAACCCAAGCACCGTTAGGTTCATAACACTACTAAATCACAACCCTTTGTGTGGACATGCGGCTCATGCAGAAATAATGCCCAGTTCGTGAAGTGAACCAAGAGTTGAGAGGGTTAATGTTATGGGCATTTTTTGGGTAGGATGGAATAGATCAGGAAAAGGCCAAAGAATCGAGACCAAAGTAAAAAGGTAAGATCGAACTCAAAATGAGATCATTGGAATCGAGTTATAGATCGTGCAGTGCGAGCTCATAAGCTTCCATCGACCAAAATAGCAACAAGCTACCCTGGGGCGCCATAGGAAATAGCCTACATTTGACAGATACAATATGAGCACTCTACTAACCCGTAACTTAGCCTCCAAAGTTTGATAATGATTTATCCCACATTTATTACTTGGCATCTAGCATTTAATGCTCAACACAGATGTAATCATAGTTTTATAATGATAAATTACGGCTTGTAACCCTCCCGACCTCTATGAATAAGAGGGGGATCTATAACATAGATATAGAAAAAAATATATACATACTGAAACATTGCCGAAACAACCATTAATGTATGTATCCTTGCTAAGGCAATTATAATAAGAATACTGTGGACGTAGGGGTCAACCAGACTTTAGCCAAACCATGATAAAAACCCTCTTGTTCTCTTTTCCCTTATGTTGAATTTTTCCCTACTTTACAACACTTTTCTTTACTTCTTTAGCAGCAATTTGGTTCTTAGAATCCCTAGTTGACCGATTGCCAAAATTGACTGTCAACAGAACCCTTAGGAGTTAGGAGAAAAAGTCTATATGTTAATTGGAAAAAAGTATATTTACTCTTGTCGATAGAAATTTTGCTTAGAATACTTTTTAGGAGGCAAGTGTCTGGTGACCCAAGGTGGGCATTGAGGCAATCGTCTAAGGGATCGAGTGTGTGACCTTAAGCCTCCCTTACACACTTGAGAGTCTATAATCAAGACTCTTTAAATGTAAATAAAGAAGTAGCCCTTTTTCAATTGAAATATTGTCCCATAGAATTTCTTTACTTTTGGTCGCATACATCAGTATTTGTTCAAATTGCATGAACACATCTTGATTTTCTATGTGAATGACTTGGTTGCCTTTATATGCGATTTGGTTGCTATATGCTATATGTGATTTGTTACTTATGGTTAACTTGGTGTGCTATAAATTTTAGTGCTATCTATTATTTTCAAAACTTAGATGGTGTATGATCAATTGGCTGATTTATTCTTAGGTACTAATTGATTAAGTGCTGAGCGAAGAGTCTATGTGCCACACGTTCTATCAGTCAAGTTACCAGACCATGATAGTTGGTATCAAAGCATGGTTAAGACCACGCTTTTTTGTTTTCTGCTGTACCCTATTTATACACCACTATCTTTAAGAAAATGATGTCTGCTGAATGCTTTGATGCAATTAAGATAGCAATTGAGAATCTCGAAGGAGTAGTTGATGCCATAAGAAATATTGAAAACAAAGAGATCCCAGAACTCTTTTGAAAGGCCATGAATTAAGAATCTCTTGAGCACTAAGTCTCAAATCTCAAAGCTAGCATGGGAGTCGAAGGCATGGGAATTAGTAAATCTCTGTAATGCATTAAGCAACTTGTTTTGATTCAGAGGAATCAGAAGGAACTGGGGGATGCTCTAAAAGACCTTACCAACGAGGTGAAGGATGTAATAGCCACTCTTCATGTTGAGTTAAGTGACATAACAACCTCAATGAAGGTTTTAATGATGGCCATTGGGAATGGTTCACCAGAAGGTGGTGCTTTAGAGTAGAGGGGGAAAGTGAAAATTCCCGAACCAAGGCCATATGTGGGAGAGAGAGAAGCATAAAAGGTTGAGAATTTTGTGTTTGATATGGACCAATATTTCCAAGCAGTTGGCATCACTTTTAAGGAAGAATAGCTAAATTGAGTGACCATGTTCCTCATGGATAGCACGAAGGTCTAGTGGAGGACTAAGTATCAGGCTATTCAAAAGGGAAGGTGTAGTATCAATACATGGTAAAAGCTCAAGCAAGAATTGAAGGTGCACTTTTATCTTGAAAATGTGGACTATCTGGCTCAAAGGAAATTGTGAGAGTTAAGACAGATAGGATTTGTTTAGGACTATATGAAGTTATTCACAATGATTATGTTGGATATCAAGGATATGATTGAAAAGGATAAGCTATTCTGATTCATGGAGGGTCTATCATGAGAAGCAGCCATGGAACTCCAAAAGAGGAGAGTTGAAAGCCTCTCAAAAGCAATGACCATATCTACATATTTCTCTGACTATGACGTTAGCTTTCTTCGAAATATTGTTAATAGTGGCCAGTCGGGCAAGGGTGGCAATTCGAAAAGTAGGGGGGGAGGAGAAGCCCCATCTTGCTCGCAAAGTTCAGGATCATCCCAAGCATCCATAAACAAAAGAAGTCTAAGATCCTAGCCCGTTTCTTATACAAGAGGCCTCAAAGAGTGGCAAAATGTCCACATAAGGCTACCCTGAATGCTTTACAATTCAAACTTCAAGAGGAAGGGGAATAAGGCTACAAGAGTGGTGATGAAGATCTTGATAGGGAGGTAAAGCATTGTACTAGGATTGATGCAATTGGATTCCTAGACTCCCATGAATAGTGAGACAACGACAAAATAGGTAGATCTCATCCCTACTGAGGATCTACTCATGTAAAGAGTTGTGTGGGTTCGAGGGTACCACCCCGCACAAGAGCAAAGGAGGTAGTGGACGAGGTGCATCAAGAGGTATGTGCAAAGCAGGTAAATCCTTTTAAGGAGGAGACTATCGAGAAGCCTGAGGCCGTAGTGTGTTTAAGGAGTAGTTGCCTTACACCTACATTTTTATTATATCTAACTGTGAAGTTCTTGCATGTAAAACCATTCACTTAGTCACGAGGACAACTTGTAACAAGAGCTTACATTGCTTTGAGAGTGTTGGAGTTTAGTCACAAAAGGAGCTTGTGGCAATGACCTTTGAGAGCATGGGCATATGGAAAGCTAAAACAAGAGTGATAGATAACTCTTTGTTCGACCCTATCGGCCGTGGTAAGGGGATACCATTGAGGTATCATGTTTGAGTGATTATGGAGGCACCAAGCGGGTATCAAGTCTATATTTGAGGAATGGTATTGTTAGAGTAGTGAGTACGCAACATAGTATGATGGATTACTAAAAAAAACCATGCAAGCAAACTTGTGAACTGTAACACCTTAAAAAAAAAAGAAGAAAGGACTAAAGTGAAATCTTTGTAAGGACTAATTTGAAAATTTTTCGTCTCAGGTACGCTTATCTTTAAGTCGATGAAAAGTCTGGGGCCTAAAGCGTAATTTATCCTATTTCTTTTTCTTTTATATTTTAAACCCTAATTGGTTTCTCCTTCTACATTCATCCCGAAAGTTCTCTCTCTCTTTCCTCCATACAGGTCAATGGTCTCCCTCTCCTTCCAGCTGTTTACTTTCCAGTAAGTCGGTGTCTTCTTTAGGCTTCCTCTTTTCTTCAATAGCTTGCTGGTTGAAGTCGAAGCTTCCTCCTGCTCATTCAGCCCTCCCTTCTTCTCAGAGCTGTTCTTGCACCAGCGTCTCCTTCGTTGCTTCTTTCTTCTTTGGCAAGGCTTCCTCTGTCATGTTTGACTGATGAGCTCCCTCTCTGATGTCTTCCACGGTGCTGATCAACTGGTGGAGCTAACCCTCCTCAGTTTTGGTACTATTTGGCCAACTCTTCTGTTAGCTTGCTGGTGAAGCTTCTGCCAGCAACGAGCTGACCACCGGCACTTCAAACTTTGGTGAGTATTTCTAGATCATCGAATTTATTCTATTGTAATTTTACAGCTAGTTTTTCAAGATACTTTGTTGTAAACCCTTTTATTGTACAGTTCGGCCAGCCACTAGTTTTGGCCATTGACGACATTCCAGCCGGTGGCAAGTTGCCTGTAGGTACTTCATGAAGTGGTAAGCAAGCCTAGATCATCCAATTTATTTCATAGTACCCCTATAGCTAGATGTCAAGAAAATCTGTATAAAAACTAAAAAATGCAAAGTTGATGAAATTGGAAAATTTTATTGTTATTTTGCTTCAAATATATTTCTAATAAAATATGGAGTTCGTAAATGTCCAAATTCTAAGAGTTCAGTAGATTAGAAGTGAGTAGATAGTCCCACTCTTTATAAATTCCATTTTATGTTACAAGGTGATTTTGTTAACTGATATGTTATGAATTTTGATAAAATAAATCTCTGGTGTTAAATTGAATATTGAATTTTGATAAAATGAACTTTGCAAGTCACTTTGTTATCGAATATGTGAAAACATTTTACCATGATGAATATGTGGAAAAAGTGAATCGAGAGTATTACATTTCTATGAATGGTAAATGGATAGATATTTGTTTGACATAGGGATCCATTAGTAATTCCTTAAAAACTCGCAAGTGCACTTATGACTTACTGTACTATTGGAGAAACAAAGGGGAGATCTAAACAGGTGTAAATGGATGGGCATGGGGAAAATATGAAAAGCTGGTTACCTGTAGGAATTTCCTTGGATCCTATTAGTAATGAAAGGAATAAATTTTATGAAATATTTGCTATATGGATACTAAATGAAAATTTTAGAAGTTTCGTTAATTTTTGTGGATAAAGGAATATGTTTTACAATGTACTGTCTTGAAGCAAAATTTCATACTTACGTAAAAATTTACTTTCAAGAGTAAATGTTTAATGTCAAATTTTTAGAAAATATAAACAAGAGTCAAACTATAGTTTTCTACAGGATTATCTGCTCACTAAGTTTCATTGAAACTCACTCTTTTTCTTTTTGTGTTTTTTAGAGATAGAAGATAATTTGGTTCCCTTCTGTCTCATCGACCCCTCCATGGAGATCGAAAGGTATAAAAAATGATAATGTGACTTGGCAGTTGGATAGGATTGCATATGCATGTGTTATGTATATTGACTAGATGCCCAATAGGATATAATTCGTATAGTCTGGGCCACTATGTGTAATTGTGATGATATACAGGTCGTGTTGGGCGACTAGCCCTTGTATTGTTTGTATGGGCCTTGTGGCTAGGTATCCAAAAAATAGAGGAAACTTTGCTGGATTTTCATAAAAATGGATATACGCATTTCTAGATGTGTACTGGTTAAATGTATGTCATTGTTGCATGGTAAGGCTTGTAAGAGGTTTCCTGATGGTGACCTTCTACGCCAGTTATATGCCCCAGGGTGGGTCATGACAAAGTTAGTATCAAAGCATAGTTTAGGGTTTAGGTGCATGATAAAGGTCCCCAACTGCCAGTATGAGATAGATATACCTAGTTCAAGCTAGTGCGCCTGGGAGCATGACACATGAATGAGGATATGTTGACTCCCACACCATGAACCTACCAGAAATCTCCATAATTCTTGAATCTCCTATCCTTACCCATGTATGTCCCGTAACCCCATTTAGACAAGAATTCCCATTAAACATTAGTAAAGTGATACGGGCACTAGTTGTAGTGTCGATGAAGATCCATAAATAAAATATGATATCTTGTTTATAGCTATGTCTCGGAGGAAACATGGTTTCATTCTTTTCAAAAATTCTGAGCATGTTGGTATGGAAAAACGTGAACAAAAATGTTACTAAAAGAAAACTTGCTTCAAAAATTGCATAAGATATCCCAGGATGATCTGCAGGAATTCCAAAGGATGCTGCCTCATAGTATAAATGTGAGAAATTCAAAATTTTGGAAATTGCACAAAAGGGGTTATGCTAGGGTTGCACATGAAGGAGTGCAACCAAAATCTATCCTATCTCATAAGATGTAGAATCCAACTAGATGTCTTTAAGTTATATAGTCATTCTTACTTAGGGGATTATAGGCCTACTCTATTGCTTTCCAATTTTGCCTTTGCTCACCAAGATCCAGGATATAGAATACCCATTCTAGAATTATGGAGGTCCTTACAAACCCCAGAGCTAGTCATATGACAAGAAATTGGAGGTTGTTAGTGGAAGCGACAAAAATGTCAACACGTCACCGAGGACCAACTAGAGACTGGAGTTAAGGATAAAATGCTGAAACATAAGATATAATGCAAATTGTTTTGTGCCATCAGATATTCATGAAATATCGGTTTTGAATTAATTTATCCAAGGTGTATAGTTAAGTGCATAAAGGTCCTGGGTTTGAAAAAAAAAAAGGTCCTCTAATATTCATATGGACTGCCTAATAATAATGTCACGGACTTTATCATCCTTCCTTCAATTCTAGTAAGGCTCTTCATGTGCCTATTGCTAATTCTCATCATGGTGATTTGCTACGTCACTATGCCTACCGACCATAACTATTCGTTATATTTTTTGATAATTTCTCAGCATTCTGTTTTTCTAGTTCTACTTATTATGATATGAAACAATAGATATCCTTATGTGGCTTATTCTCCACATCGTGATCTCTTTAATTAAGAATAATCATGGGCTTCAGAATTGCTGACCTTTTTGGCTACCCCTAGTGATACTTGTGACTTGTCGGTTGTCATTATAGTCCCTACCCCTATTTCACCTTCCTCACTTATTATATCCTTTGTGAATTTCTACAATGATAAATAGTATAGATATTAAATAAGATATTAGAAATATTAACAAAAGTTTGGAATTTTTTTCTATCTCCTCCTATGTTGCCCCCTCCAATATCATTGGTGAATTATTTGTTATGGTTATCATCTTTACTCCTATTTCATCTTCCTTTCTTTTCATACCCCTATAATTTCTATAACGATTGGCACCATGGATGCTTATTAGAATATCGAAGATATCAGTGTAGATCTGAATGTTTGAAAGATAGAAGTCTTATGTCAGTTTATTGTTGAAATGATTTTGATATTGAGGATAAGGCTCGTCAAAACCAATTTAAGAATTTTGAACATGCATTGTTATGTAAAGCAAATTCTGAAATTGAAGTGTCTGAACTAAAGTCATTTGTCCTGCTTCTCTGAAGGAGAGAAGTGCAATTATGCACCCTTTGGTTTTGATGAATTATGGGTCCAAGGAAGGACCTGACGTCAATGAATTTGAGATTGATAATGACAAGGAGAAACTGTTTCAAATAGTAAAGAGCTGGAAAGCATAAGGTTAAAAGTTTAAATGACTGTCTTAGTTGCCCTTTACTGTGCTGGCCAGAAAGAATAAGACTATGAGTGGATTTGCATCAATCTACATCAAGTTTGGCATAAGATTTTGCCAATAAGAATCTAGAGATGTACCTAGCAAGAAAAAATTAACAATGAGTTCTACCCCTTTTTTTTCGCTTGTGTTTGTATAAATCCTTGATTCATTATTACTTGTTATTAATTATCTAAAATTGATTGTTGAAAATTGTAATTTGTTCTGATCTATTTTGACTTTTTTCTGACTAGTCTTGGTTCTGTTTAATCTATGAGCTTCATTCCGAGTCAATCAGTAGTTTGGACTACCAGTGTGATTATTTTACCATTGAGTTATTACTATTTGTTTGATATGCGATAACTTTGATCTCAGTTTTGTTTTGATCAGCATTGACTTATTCTTCTCAAAGAGCTTCACATTAAATTGTTCCGTGGATTAAGTTATCAGTGCTATTCTGCTATTTTCTAGTTACTATTTTGTGTTGATTCATTATTTTCTATAATTCTGCTATGGACACTATGTTGTCCTCCTCTATAACTGATGCAAATTTTGATGGGTTACGTTATCAACTTAACTGGGAATTATGGAGTTTAATGTTGGCAATACTAGTTCGGTGAGTAAAAGCTTTATAATCACCATGTAGTCAAGTCATCATAGATTTGTAAAGGAATGGTCTACTAGTGGCTTAGGCCACTGATTGTGAATAAAGTAAAGAGATTGTTAGATTTTGATCATAAGATTATTTAGTCTGTCACTTGATGTAATTATTTGGCACCTGATGATAATATTTTTTGTCACTGAGCTCCTTAAGCTTTCCCATCTTAATGAAAACCACTTCTTAATATCGTTCAGCTAGAACATCATGGTATCATAGGCTAGTATCAATCGACTCCATCAACTGTTAGCTTCTGTCTATCAGATCATTTCTGGATTGTCCTTGTGCAAGATACATAAAAGAGACAACAAACTTCATAAAGAATTTCCGGATGAGTCAAGAAGAATACAAATTATTGCACGTGAGCAAGTAAGAAAAGTCTTGGAAAAATATTATAAGAGAAATCTTTTTGTCATCATGATCGTATAGGACACTGAATATAAAGGATTGGTGAGCGACGATGGTTGATGAATCTACCGACGTTATTGTATTGGAAAGCATTAATGGTGAAACTACCATTTCCTATAAATTTCCTAGAACTTGATTACATGTTAGGCCTAAGAATTTAAAACCTACCTTGAGAGTACTGCAACTGTTATTGTTTTGAGGTTAAACAGATACTCATCATTGCTAGTTCATTGTTCAACTTCCATTTCTTCAAGGAGCTTCTCTCTAGACATTCTTTTGTCTTAAATTTATTTGATTTCTTCATTTCTTTCCAAACAAGTTTTGATTGATCCGCAACTGTGTACCTAATAGTCAAAACTAGTTTATCATGAGACTTTGAATCCTATCAATACGTTATATGCCCTATCTTCTTTTATTCATCCCTTGGTTTTCTTCAGAGCTATGTATCACCCTAACAAGGATCCTCTTCTTGTTGTCATTATTTAAAACAACATGGTTATGCTTAAGCTTATGATCATTGGAACCTTGATAGTGCTCATATCATGTCCTGTCAGGAGAAAGATTGGTGTTGCAACACTTAGGGAGATAACAATTGGCTGCCAAATAAGGAAATTTTGATACAAGAAATATTCATCAGTGAAAGTCCTATGAAAGAATCAAAGAAAGAGAATTAACTTAGAAACCTCTTATCTCTATGAATCAAAGCACGCAGCGGAAGCGTGGTGGGTTGTGATGTAAGGATATCCCATCATTTCTAGTAATGTTCTATTTTAATCCAGTATAACTAGTCTCTAGAATTTGAGGATGAATTCTTCTGATGGGGGGAGAATTTGTAACACCTCAAAAAAAAAAAAAGGACTAAAGTGAAATCTTCGTAAGGACTAATTTGAAAATTTTTCATTTCGGGTGGGCTTATCTTTAAGTCGGTGAGAAGTTTAGGGGCTAAACCATAATTTACCCCATTTCTTTTTCTTTTATATTTTAAACCCCAACCGACTTCTCCTTCTACATTCATCCCAAAAGTTCTCTCTCTCTCTCTCTCTCCTCCTTGCAGCCTGACGACCTCTTTCTCCTTCTGGCTGTTTACTTTTCGATAAGTTGACATCTTCTTCGGGCTTCCTCTTTTCTTCGGTAGCTTGCTGGTTGAAGCCAAAGCCTCATCCTCCTGCTCATTCGGCCCTCCCTCCTTCCCAGAGTTATTCCTACACTAGTGTCTCCTTCTTTGCTTCTTTCTTCTTCAGCAAGGCTTCCTCCATCATGTCTGGCTGACGAGCTCCCTCTCCGGTGTCTTCCATGGCATTGTTCAACCGGTGGAGCTGTCCCTCCTTAATTTTGTTACTGTTCGGCCAGCTTTTTTGTCAGCTTGCCAGCAAAGCTTCTGCTAGTAGTAAGTTGACCACTGGCACTTCAAACTCTGATGAGTATTTATAGATCATCAGATTTGTTTTATAGTAATTCTATAGCTAGTTTCTCAAGATGCTTTGTTGGAAACCCTTTTTGTTGTGCGATTCAGCCAGCCACCAGTTTTGGCCATCGGTAGCAAGTTGCCTATAGGTACTTCGTGAAGTGGTAAGCAAGCCTAAATCATCCAATTTAATTCGTAGTAGCCTTATAGCTAGATGTCAAGAAAATCTGTGTAAAAACTTGAAAATGCAAAGTTGATAAAATTGGAAAATTTTATTATTATTTTGCTTCAAATATATTTTTGATAAAATATGGAGTTCTTAAATGTCCGAATTCTAAGAGTTTAGTAGATTGGAGGTGAGTAGATAGTTCCACTCTTTATAAATTATGTTTTATGCTACAAAGTGATTTTGTTAATTGATTTGTTATAAATTTGATAAAATAAATCTTTGGTGTTAAATTGAATATTGAATTTTGATAAAATGAACTTTGCAAGTTTCTTTGTTATCGAATATGTGAAAATATTTTACCATGATGAATATGTGGAAAAAGTGAATTGAGAGTATTACATTTCTATGAATGGTAAATGTACGAATATTCGTTTGACATAGGGATCTATTGGTAATTCCCTAGAAACCCGCACGTGCACTTATGACTTACTATACTATTGGAGAAATAAGGAGGAGATCTAAACAGGTGTAAATGGATGGACATGGGGAAAATCTAAAAAGCTGGCTACCTGTGGAAATTTCCTGGATCCTATCAATAACGAAAGGAATAAATTTTATAAAATATTTGCTATATGGAAATTGAATAAAAATTTTAGAAGTTTCGTTAAGTTTTGTAATATTTTTGTGGATAAAGGAATATGTTTTGCAATGTACTATCTTGAAGCAAAATTTCATATTTACGTAAAAATTTACTTTCAAGAGTAAATGTTTAATGTCAAATTTTCAGAAAATATAAACAAG
>JANHAO010015337.1:0-14874 GCA_026873985.1 Saraca asoca | reverse complement strand
TCGAAAATGGAAGAGGGAGATGCTGGGTTTATATATGTGTGGAAACTACTCCATTGGTATGAGGCCTTTTGGGGTAGAGCCCAAAGGCAAATCCGTGAGGGCTTGGGCCCAAAGCAGACAATATCATACCAATGTAGAGTTTGTGGTGTCCACGTAGATCTTTCATTTTAATTCTACCAAATGCCGACCAACGAAGATGAATTCTTAAATCCCAAACTATTTTCTAAAGCGTGAGGATGAAGGGAGAAGGTGACGGAGAGGAAGGAGGATGGGCCAAGGCAATGTTTTAATGTGATTCGACTAAATTCAGACGATATCAAATCCTATATTCACGGTAGAATTTTTGTTATGTAAGAAAAGCTTTTTACAAAGTTTCTGTATACAAGAGTATGCCTATCGAAAAGGTCCTCTACAAAGAGTTCCTTCCTCTTATTTATAGAGGAAAGAAGGATACAAGTATAATTTAATATGCAGTAAAATTATTACATCAAATAAATGTACAAGACAATGCAATCTCCTATAATCTAGTTGTTGCAGGCTGCTTTTTGTGGGATGGGCCCCACTTGTTGGTTATAAGCTGACATAAGTCTGCCTAACACTTGGCCTTGTTGAGCTCTTGGCTGGGCAAAGTGCCTGTCCCCTCAAGCAGAAATTCTTAGCTCGGGATTGCTATTGTTGTTTGCTTAGTGAGCTTGGCTCTGCTTCTTGGTAAGGTGAGCTCAAGCAAGATGGCCAATCACTTAGTGAGCTAGGCTTCTCGTGATCTCGCTACATCACCTTCTAACATTATGCAAGGTAATGTCTGCTGGGTGTGTTTAACGAGCTGGGCAACTTAACTTTTGTTACGTCCTTACTGACTTATCCTTTAAAATCGATTTTTACCTATAACATAAAGCATAATTCTTTTTAATACGTTTAAGATAATCAATTGATATAATATTATATTTTTTAAATTCTATAAAAATTATTAATTTTATCATCATAGGTCATTATTGCTTATCACCATTTTAAATAGCATGTTAAAAAGCATAGAACTTAAAAGAAAATGAAAGGAGAAATTGAACCCTAGTGGAAGTCACGATTCTCCAAAAAAAAAAAAATTGAATATATAAGATTAAAAATTTTATGAAATATTAAAAAAATGTACATTTCAAAATATCACTTTAATAAATTACTAAAATTATTTACATCAACATTAACTTTGTTTTCGCTTTAAATAAACCCTTAACTATCAAATATATTATTTTTAAGGTAAATTTCTTTTTATAAGTGATAAATCTTTTATAAAATTGTAGTCGATTAAATTATGTAAATAAATATAAAATTGTTATATATATTTTGTCATTATGATGTAACATAATATAAAAATTTACAATGCTTAGGACTATAGTTGAAAAAATTCTTATAGTGCCAACAAAAACTTATGTTTCTAATTTTTAATATTAAAAAATTCATTCATTGTCATTCTATTAATAAATTACGCATTAAGTGTTTTATTTTAACCTTTTAGACGAAATAAAAATAGCTAGTTTGGATTTATCAAAACACATAGAATCTAAAAATTTAAAATGTGAAACACTACTACTGTTTTTAAAATTCTTTTTATATTTATATTTAAAATTATTTTTCACAGATTAGACATTTTCTCATGAAGTTTTCAACTGTACTAAGGAGTTCACTAATTAAAAAATATTGGATTGAATTAAATATTTTATCTCAGTTACTCAATAAAATATACTAAATAGTATGTATTTAGTCGTGTAATTTTATAGATACATATATATACGCATATCGAATCCAAGTATAGAAATACGCGTAACTTCCTTGGGTGTCCCTAACGAACAAGTAGCTAGCAAAGGCACAAATGACAAATCAGATTCAGAGCTTCCGCCAGTGAAATACAACACGGAAAAAGAGGAGAGAGAGAGAGAGAGAGCACTTGGGGCATTGGGTTGAGACCGCTGACTCAGAGCACCGAGTTTTTCTATATATAAATTAAATAATTCCAGGAGAATCTCTCTCTCTGATCACCTCTTCGCCATGGAAGCTTTTCTTAGATAACAATTCATTCATCGCTCTCTCTCGCTGCTTATTTCATTTTTCAAGTTTTCAACCTATTTCGCTTCGTCTGCATAGCAAGACTTCTCGAAGCTTGGAGCGTTTCCCTTGTCTTTCTGAAGCTCTTTTTCAGCTGGGACCGCAACTACTTGCCGCCTTCATTCACAAGTCAGAAATCTTTCCTTTCTCCAAATTCTCTTTTTATTCGTCGTATGAATCTTTCTTCTATACAATTGATTTATATTTAGGTGCTTTGGTGTTTGATTTGGAGATGCCCTAGTTTTGTTTCAAATTGTTTGATGCATAGGAGTGTGATGTGGTTACCAGTCTTTATGTGGTGTATTCTGAAAGTAATGTAATAGCCGATCTAGGATATGAGATAAATTTGGACTTAGGGTTTAACGGGAAAATAAAATTAATGCGTATTGGGTAACCTCTGATTATGTTGTTTAGCTTTCTTGGTTTCAATTAAATTAGCCAATCTTCATTTTTTTAACCGAGTGAAATGAACCCAGCCTCTAGCCCACAGCTCATTGATGTCTGCCTGGAGCGTCCACGTCCCAGTTGAGAGGTTTTAATTGTGAACAGTTACGGATTCTAGAATTTCCTTAATAATTATTGCCTTGATGGGTGTCATGCTAAGATTTTAATCAGAATTAGAAACCAGTTTGTTTTGTTGCCTTTCTTGAACCTTTTGGTATGTTCTGTGATATATTGGGATAAATTGAAACTTTTTTTTTTATCAATTACTTGTCCATTCTCTCGCCGTATGTGCTCCGGTTTGTCAATTACTGACTCCTTGGTTATGCTTAAATTGAGATATAGGTGGTGAGGATGTCGACTCCTGCAAGGAAGAGATTGATGAGAGATTTTAAAAGATTACAACAAGATCCTCCCGCGGGCATCAGTGGTGCTCCCCAAGACAATAATATTATGCTTTGGAATGCCGTTATATTTGGGTATGTCAGTGAGCAGAAAAGTTTACTAGTTCAAAATATTATCTCTTCTCTTAAGCCTGTATTCCCTTGTTTTCTAATTATGCTCTCTTGGTGATTTTGCAGGCCTGATGACACCCCATGGGATGGAGGTATGATTGTATCTTCTACATTAATTTACTGAAACAAGTTCATATCTTGTTTAAATGTTCATATGGAAGTTTTTATGTCTATGTACTATCCTGTTTCTGTCTTTTCCCTACTGAATATTGTTTAGCCCATGAAGTGGAAGGTTGGACCTTGCATGGCACTATGACTTCTCTTATTTTTCGATGAGTGAAAAGGACTGGGAGTATTAAGCCTCCCACATATTGTGCTATCATTTCTTAACATGTGCAATTTGAACTGCTATTTCACATATTATGATATCTATTTGCTAGATTTCTAGCTTGTGATGAAATTCTTGGAAACAATATATCAATCCATCAGTACTAGCATGTTCTCGTATGTCCAAACTGGTTCTAGAATAATCTGTGTGTATAAGACGTGTCTTGTATAGTTTCACTCTTTTATTTGGTTCCTGCATACAATCATTTAACAAGTTTGCCACATTATTGTTGGTACCTAATATGCATCTTTAAGACTTAGGATGGTTGAGTGTTGCCTGGCCTAAAGTTTCAGGTGTTTGATTTTTGGTTGTTGCTCCAGTTATAGACAAAGGAGCCAAAAAGAGAAGATAAATGAAAATGATGTGTGTGTTACAATGTCTGATATTCACTTGCACAAGATTCTTCAAGATAGAGTGCTTGATTGTGTAACTTGTTTCTGTGGTTTATAACTTATAACTTATTCTTTTGACTCAAGTCTGATTTTGTTGTGTGTCTTTCAGGTACGTTTAAGTTGACGCTTCAGTTCACGGAGGATTATCCTAATAAACCACCAACTGTGCGCTTTGTTTCTCGAATGTTCCATCCAAACAGTAAGTTGGGAAGTAGTTTTCTTTTCTGTCTTTCTGAATCAAAATTTGAAGTACCCTCCCATCCCATTTTGGACTTAGAATGGCATTCATTTGATTTTTTTTTTGTGTCCTCAGCCTTGGGGTTTTTATCATGTTCAAATTGAAAACTTAAAACAGAAATCCCCGGCCATTCTGTATGGTATCCTCAAATGGGAATCAAATTATTCTTCAAAATTTTCCACTATATTATCTTCAGTTAGTAAAACTGTGCTAAAATTTTTTAAGTAAAGACATGAAAGCAAGATGAAGGGGTCTCTTTCTACATATCTTCATGTCTTCCTTTCCTTGGGCAAGTTAGCTTAGGGTGCAAGGAAAGTTAAGTTCCTGAATTTTTTAATCCACTTATGGATTCACTTGTATATATATATTGAACTCGTGTCTCTTCTGCATGAATAGTAAATTTTTTTTTTTTTTGGGTAAATAAGAAAATCTGCGTCTTTTAGCATCAATTTTAGAAAGTTCCAGTTCTAAGTCTCCTATTCCTTGGTTTTAGTCTATGCGGATGGAAGCATATGTTTAGACATATTACAAAATCAGTGGAGCCCAATCTATGATGTAGCTGCAATACTTACCTCAATCCAGGTAGTTATTTTTCACTTTATTTCAGAGTTGCTTTACGTCAAATGTTGAAAATGATTTGGTTGTGCTTGCACCCAATGTCCCACTCCACAAATTTGTCTACCTTACACTTGTTATCTGTGTTGTTTATGGAGTACCAACCGAAGAAAATGATTTACTTGGTGAGAAAAAAATTGAATCAGGAAATTGATGTTGCTTATCTCACTTGAGCCATAAGTTATTCTTGTTTGAAGATGCCTAGCAGTCTGGTATGACATATATCTTACAACTTGAAAATGGTATTGCCTTCTGAAAAAACATGTAGAAAAAAAATCTTTCATTTAGGGTCACAGAGTCGTGGTAGGTGTAAATAATATTAGATTCATCTGCTAATGCCGAATTCGTTTATTTTCAATACAATTTTCCATTGCTCCTAGTCTCAAGCATCAGTTCATCCTTATATGTATGATTTAATCCAAAGCCACTGTATATACATACCCGTCTTTGATTTACTTATGCCGCCATAGCAACATTTCTATTGTTCAAGTTGTTAAGCTTAAGCATCTATAGCTTTGCCAGTTTCTGATATGTTTGGCTAGTGCTTAAAGGTTTGTATCGTAACCACTTGCATTGTGAGCTCAGATAAAAGACCTGTCACAGATGGCTCCCAAAACTGATCTTCTTATCCTCTTTAAATTTCCCATCTCTGTTCTTCTCAATTGTTCAAGAATTTGTATATCATGATGGAATATAATTTGAATTTTGTGCTGTGCTGTTGTCTGGGTTATTGCTTCTCAAGAAACTGGCTTTTCCTTGCAGTCATTGCTGTGTGACCCAAACCCAAACTCTCCAGCAAATTCAGAAGCTGCTCGAATGTTTAGTGAAAACAAGCGTGAATACAATAGGAGAGTGCGTGAGATTGTTGAGCAGAGCTGGACCGCTGATTGATTGTCCTGGGGCTTCTATGGGATTCAACAGGTTGTCAAAAGATCTAAAGGATCTGATTGAATAACCGTCAGACTGGCAACAAAAAAAAAAAAATGCTGTGTTTTGTAATCCATGACTATTGATATTCTACTATGTTTGTTCAAACTTGTATGAATTGATGTTACACCTTATAATCTCCATATTGATAGGACCTAAGAATTGTGTTTCTGTTGATGCGTCTCTTCATTTGTTTCATCATAACATAGGATGCCATCGTTAACAGACAGCATGATTGCATGTTGCCTAAAACAAGGGACTTTAGGGAGGCAAAATGCTAGATGCACACACCTACCCATATTATATGGCCCAACCCCTCAAATTGTGAAGGGGTGGGTCTGTGCATTCAGAATCAGTCCATTAGCATCATCCATGCTGGTCTGTTTAGTGAGGGCGTGGGTCTGTGCATTTAGAATCACTCCATTAGCATCATCCATGCTGTTCTGTTTAATTGGGACGATGGTTATTTTAGCCTTGTCATTAGGGATTTCACCAAGTCTTGATCCCTCTGCCCAGAAGTCTATTCATGATGTTGCTGCATTTACATCATAACCTTAGATCATAGGTAATGTTATCGTTCATAGATGGGGTTTGAAATATCTAATCGTATCAGATTAACATATTTCAGTTTTGTGAACATCTTATCTATAGATATTTGACTAAGAATAAAAAAATAATGTAAAATACCTCAAGCTTGAACTCATCTAGTTGACTGGCAGATGTGACTTTTGTGCCAGTTATAACTATATTGCATATTGTGATGAACAAGGGAATGTTGACACACTCCTGCACTCACTCTGTCTTTACTTATGACGCGTACAAGTGAGCGTGTGTGTATCACCACGCAACATTCTAACCGCATTTGTATATTGCCCAGGTCCTTCCAAAGCAGAGTCATTAGTCTTGTATAAGAATTTATATTTATATAACGTGAAGGATAACTTGTAACTGTTCTTTGTAAGCACTTTGTTTACAATAATGATAGCTGTATAATCCAAACAACATAGCTTGGATGAATGGAGCTCAGGATTTCTTATTTTTATTTCAGGAAATATTTCTTATTTTTATTTCTTATTTTCATTTTGAAAATAATTTTTATTTTTAGAATTTCAAATTTTAAAAAATATGTTTGGTTTGATTTACTGTTTTCTGTTTTTAAGAAATAAAAATAATGAAAACATATTTGATTTATTTATTTTCAATTAATTAAAAGTTTTAAAATTAAATATTGAATAATAAAAAGGAATATATGTAATTATATTTTTTGAAATAAAAATTAAAAATAATAAAATCTCATATATATAATTATATAAATTCTTAATAATATTAAATTCATTATACTGTTTGTTTACAAAAAATAATTAGTTAATTCAAATAAATAACTATTATTATTTATTAAAAATAATCATGTGTCTTATCTTAAAAAAATTATTAAGATTTTATTATTTATAATTTTTAAAATAAAAATTATATATAATAAAACCTTATAAACATTTCTTCAGCTAAAGCAAAAGAAGTAGAAGAAATATGGACATGAAACTTCTAATTAATAAAATCATACATTGAAGGGTCAAAATAACTCTCATAAAGTGATTCTAGTCATCCAAAAAAAAAAATGTCCAGGAAGAGCAGACCATGTCATGTGGATCTCTGCAAACATATCTAAATAGCAGATTAGGAGGCATCAGACTCAATTGCATAACTCAAAATTGCCAAAAATTAATTATGCAATTTCCTGTGTATCTAGTTAATGAATTTAAAAATCAATACCCCTAATCTTCAAAGCCAACTTTCTTCCAAATGGCATTTCTGACCCTCCGCAAGTCTATGCCTTTGAGGGTCCTCCCAATTCCTTCATGCACAGAAAAAGAAGTTCCTCTTGTTACTTGCCAAATACTCATGCGGAGGAATTCTAATTCCTTCATTGTTGCAACATTTGTCTTCCTCTTCGTCTTCATCGTTTTCCCTGCTATGCTCTTTATAGTCATCCTTCAAAATAATGATGGTTCTGTAACGTAGTTTGTTTTGCCGGAGAAGTTCCATATGTCAACTTCGTCGAGCTCGGGAACATCGTTTGTGAATGCTATTTGACTGAAATTGGTGTCTGAGTCTAAGGTGGTTGGAAAGACGTAACACAGTTTATTTATTTACAGTATTATCATCGTATTTTTAATTTTTAAAAACGAAAATGATGAGAATAATTTTTTTATTTTTAATTTTTAATTTATTTTAAAAAATATTTTTAATAAAATCAAATCAAATATATTTTTAATATTATTTTCTATTTTTATTAAAAATAAAAATAAAAAATACTTAAACCAATCACCCCTTTTAATTTTGGAGTCTCGTGCTTGGGAGAATGTACTTGTGAGGACAAAGTAGGAAAACAATCTTGGCCTAATGTGTGAAACACTCTTTAATATTTAGGCGTTAGTTCCACCAACATCATAATCCCGTTCTTTGTTTATGATCCATTCAAATTAAAGATATAATTTATAATATCTCACAATTAGGAATGATTTTTTTACTCATCAAAGCATTCAAGTAGTATATCTGTGTAAGTTGCACAGTTATGTAATTACTATTAGTATTAGAATTACTTGATGAAAAATTAGAAGTACTGCATTTTTAAGAAGTTGATTAGTTTGTAAAATTTTTTATAAGAAATACAATTTTTTGAGAAGTAGAAAATGTTTGGATTAATTGATTAACAATAACCTCGAAAAATGAAAGAAATTGCACTTCTCAAAAAGTTCTTATTATCAATAGAATCCGACACTACAAAATAGGTTGGCAAAAGCTTAGGAGTCTGGCAGAAGAAATGGGCACAGTAGACCGTGAGGTCGCTACGCAAGGAACTCCAGCTCGCTAAAGATCCGAGCTTGAAGTCGTGAACCAGCAGCAGTCTTAGTGCATGAGTTCAATCTTGTTAGGACGCAACCTTACCTAGGTAGAAGCCCACTAAGGTCGAGTATAAGGCCAATAGGCAATTTGCACCGCTGTTTTGCAAAATATGATTATTAGGCCCTACACGTAGAAAGCAGCCTATAGAAGCTGATTTGCAGTACTTTAGGTAGTCTTGTACATTTAATATTTGATATAATAGATGTACAGTTTGTTTAATTCCATTTGTACCTCTTCGTGCTTCTCTAAATTGGGGGGAGGGCTAGAACTATTGTAGAAGAGAGACAAGAGAATAATAGCATAACCTTTGTCAAAAATCATAGTCAAAACTTTGTAAAAAAATCTTTTCAGATTAATAAAACACCTCCGCAGACGTAGGGTCCGGTGCCGTCCGGATTTAGCTGAACCACATTAAACCTTCGTGTTTCACCCCTTCTCCTTCTTTCTCCCACTGTCTCTCGTCATTCATCGCCCCAACAATCAGGAAATAGCTTGGGTCCCCAAAAAATCCTTTCCGTTGGCTGAATTTAGGTGTAACTGAAATCCACCGTCAACATTTTGACACGCCCGGTAGGACCCGTCTGTCTTTTAGTTGTTTCTGTTTTCTAGGTCCATCTCTTGCACAGCCATAATGGCCAGAGGAAAAGTGGTCAAGAAGTCTAGCGCCCCCAATAATCGATCAGAAAGTCACATTGCAAGCTCCTCTACCGCCAAAACTGCTAATGGTTTTGCCCCCCCCCCCCCCCCCCAATTCACCGCCAACCCATTATCGCTATCTTTGAGACCAATGAAGTATAAATGTGATGCCAGTGCCGGGAAGCATTTGAAGGGTTAATAAGGAGAATGACTGAAGCATTTCAAATGCTAGCTTAAGCACAGACTCAAGGTGTGCAAAGGCAAGCCAAATTCATCGCACCTGGAAACATCTGCCAGTAGCAATGAGCTGGAAATTTGAACAAAACTAGTCGCGAGCACATTTCAGGTCATCATCTGCACGACGAGGAGGATGCGAGAAGCTGCCAGCTTCCAATCAGAAATCTGAAGGATTGCCATTATTGGTGGAAGAGTTGTTCCAAAGGGTGAAACAACTAGGGCACACCCTTGAGCTCAAGATGACCAGAGTCATGCCAAGGAACGAACTCCTTTCTCCAGGAAGATCGAAATGGAGCCTCTCCCCTAGAAGCTCGAAATTCCTACCTTCTAATTGTACAATGGAGACAACGACTTGCATAATCACTTGGACATGTTTAATGATTAGATGGATCTTCAGACAAGTAATCCTCTGATCAAGTGTCGTATCTTTCCCATCACATTGGGAGACGCCCCCCAAGGTTGGTTCAAGAACCTTCCGGCCTACAGTATTAACAATTAGAAGGAATATCAGCAAAAATTTCTCAACCACTACAAGGCGTTGAAGAGGTAGCTCACGCCTTTATCACCTCACCACAATCTTTCAACACAAGCATAAGTCTTTGAAAGATTACATTGCTCGATTCAGGCGCGAGATTGATAATGTGGAGAGTTCGTCCAACAAGAGCATTTTGACAGCAATATCTGCTGGGCCTCGCAAAGATGATAAACTGTGTAAAAGTATATACAAGTCCCCAGTAGCAGACCTAGGAAAGTTCTATGATCATGCTACTAAACAAATCAGGTGAGAGGAGATGTTTGGTGCAAAAAAGTCTGAATTGGGCAACCTAGGCCAAAATAAGAAGAGGAATAGTTGTAAGGACGCAAAGAGCAGCTCCAACCCGCAGCTCGTGAAGAAGGCCAAGGCTGAGCAACCTCAGCAATCGACTCACCATGAGCATTATAGCATCTTATTAGATACTCCTGACAGGAATTATGTAGCATAAAGGAGTAGAGAAGACTTCAGGACTCTAGTTCCCTTGCAGGCTCCTCGTGTAGGCAAAAATACAAACAAATTTCATGCATACCACAAAGAAGTAGGGCATAACACTTCGAATTGCTGAGCTCTCAGAGATGCCATTAAGGAACTAATTAAGAGAGGGCGCTTGAGGGAGTACGTATTGCAGCCTGCAGTGCAACAGCCTTCTCGACCTCAATGGGGCTCCGAGCACAAGTCGTCAGCTTTGGTGAGAACTATATATTGATTCTGCCACGTGGTATGTAAAAGCAATCTAAGTCCTGCATTCACTGGATCGGTGTAAATTCTTTGAAAAATGTAAACTTATTATCTAGCTCTTGAAGAGCGAGTTTACCATCCCTCCAGGAAAAATGTATTCTTCAAAAATCAAGTTTTAATTTACGACTGAATGTCACACTGATGCTGCTTATTTTCTAGTGCCGCGTTAGTGCGACCAGTTAAGCAACACATTAATGTAACCTATCCCTCAGTGTCCCACTAATATGACGACAATTTAAAGCTCGTGCATCTGAGTCACTTTCTTAGCCACCGCATGCATGCAGCGATCTTACCATACATGCAAGCCACTTTCTTAGCTATCACATGTGTGCAACTTAAAGTACATGCATGCGAGCCACTTTCTTAGTCACTGCGTACATTCAGCGATCTTATCATACATGCAAGCCACTTTCTTAGCCACCACATGTGTGTAACTTAAAGCTCATGCATACGAGCTACTTTCTTAACCATTGCATGCACATAACGATCTTACTATACATGCGAGCCATTTTTTTAGCCATCACATATGTGCAACTTAAGACTTTTACATATGAGCAACTTTCTTAGCCATTGTATGCATGCGATCTAAATCTTGTAGCTCTCATGCAATCTAAATTTTGCAGCTCTCATGCGACTTAAATTTCGTAACTCTCATATGACTTAAATCTTGCAGCTCTTATGCGATCTAAATTTCGCAGCTTTCATGTGAATAGATGCCTTAGTGCCATGCAACATACTCATATATAGCTCACATTCAATATACTTAGCCCAAGCTTATTTCTTAATTAAGAAGAATTACTGATTGGCTATTTAATTATTTTTATATGTAGAATTAATATTTATCATCTGAAAGTTATAGGACAAGCAACCAAATACTTGAAGAAAAAAGAAGGAAATTTTATTCATTAAAAGCCTTAGTGAGGTACATTTGCGTCAAGAAGAGTCAAAATATAAGTAAGAGAAAGCTATAGCTAGATTTTTCTGGAAGAAAGATTATTGCACAAGGGGAAAGCTCCCACCAATCAGAGGGCTAACCATTTAGAGACAAACCCCTACTGACTGGAAACTCATGAGCTCACTTAAGTCCCCAACTTTCTTCTTCCAGCCCCTTTCTCAGTAGCAAGCTCTTCCACAATTTCCCTCTTGAAAATGGGAAGTTTGGAAAAGGCCCATCGAAATGGCTGAAAATGAGAAACCTCATAATCGTGAAGACATAATCCAAGATCCGTATGAGATCTCTCCACATTACCAGAGAAGTTTTGTCTTCGAAGCTTCTTATGTAGTAGACCATATATGCCTTAACCGAAAGGCGAAATGTCAAGAAATCATGAGGCTTATCCGAAACTTCCATTTGGTCACTTTTTGAAGGAAGAAGAGGGCTCCCCATGCTTTAAATAAACTCAGCCCGATCTTATCGAAGAATTCGAAAAGAACCCCCCAACCACTCTTATTTAATGACTCGAAAGAAAACAAGGATAGCGCACTAATGGCCATAAAACGCTTTTTGTCTGGAAAAATGAAACGGTAAGCTAACCCAAAAGACTTTGGCTATACAGTCGCCCTTGAGTGAGATTAAAAATATCTTCTAGTTTTTTAGCAAGAATGTGCCAAATAAGGGTCCAACAGCAGAAACTTATCCATACTGCCTTTTGAGTTTCATAAAGCCCCAATTCGTTGAAGTCACACCTCAAAGGAAAATGAATGCGCAAGATAAAGACCAGAGTTGCGGGATATCACAGTAGAACGAGCTTTTGCCAGCAGAAGTCTAACTCCCAGTCAGCAAAGCGAATTGAGAATTGGGAGGGCTAATATTATCAGTAGAATCTGACGCTACAGAATAGGCTGGCAAAAGCCCAAAAGGAGTCGAGTTTGATGGAAGAAAGGGGCACGATTGGTTGCTACGCAATGAACTCTAGCTCACTAAAGATCCGAGCTCGCTAGCTGAATAAGCTCGAGGTCGTGAACCAGCAGTAGTTTCAGCACACGAGCTCAAGTTCGCTAGGACACAGCCTTACCCAGCTAGAAGCCCACTAAGGTTAAGTATAATGCCAACATGCAACTCGCATCGCTGTTTTACAAAATACGACCATCGGGCCCCACATGCAGAAAGGAGCCTGCATAAGCTAGTTTGCAATGCTCTAGGTAGTTTTGTATATTTAATATTTGATGTAACAGATGTACAGTTTGTTTAAATCCATTTGTACCTCTTCATGCTTATATAAATGGGGGGCTAGAACTATTGTAGAACAGAGACAAGAGAATAATAGCAGAAACTCTACCGAAAATCATAGTCAAAGCCCTATAAGAAACCCCTTCAGATTAATAAAACACTTCCATGGACATAGGATCCGGTGCTGCCCAGATTTAGCCGAACCATGTTAAACCTTTGTATTTCACCTCTTCTCCTTCTTCATCTCGCTGTCTCTCGTCACTCACCACCCCAACAATCGAGAAACAACTTAGGTCTCAAAAGATTCGTTGGCCGGATTTAGGTGTAGCCAAAGTCAACCGTCAACAGTTCTATTTATTACAAAGCATTAGAAATTACTTATCTAACCCCTTAAATAAGTTCTACTTCTTGTATTTTTAATAAAATAAAAATATAAAACTATTATTATAAAATTTAAATCATAATAAGAGTATTCTTTTAAAAACTTACCTAGTATCTTAACAAGATAGTATAATTTTTTTAAGACATTTTAATTATTTTGATAATACTTTTTGGGAAGTTTATAGTTAAATCAAATACTATATAGAAATTTATTTTCGAGAAAGTTTTATTTCTTTACTGTCAATCAAACAATTTTTAACAATTTTTAAGAAATTCACATAAAAATTTATTTTTGAAAAGTTCAAATTCTAACAAATTTACTTGTTATATGAATTGAATTAAACGATTGTTTGAATGAGAATATATCAATTACCATTTCACTCGCTCTGTTGTTGATATGGGTCTTCACTATTAATCTAGAGCATTAGATTGTTGGTTAGAGGCAAACTGGTCATACACTGATTTTATTAGAAAAATTAATAAAGTAACATCTTCCATTTTCATTTTATTTTGATTAATATTAGAAACATTTAAGACTTTTTCTTATTTATAACAAAATAATATCTAAATTCTTTACCAGCGCAAGTCGGATCCCGCACACACATGTTGTAGAACACAGATATTCAACCATATAATCTCTTATCAAACTATGTAAGTCCTTATCATCAAATCATTTAGTAATTTATATCTAAATTTTTATCACTTGAATGATATTAAATTAACGCTTTTTTTTTTTTTTTACCTTGTTTTCTCATATTTAAAAATGAAACATTAAAAAGGGTCTATAATTAGTCCGGTATAATAAAATAATCCATCGTTTGTTGCAAAAATAAGTTCGTGATTGATTGCATAGCCACCAATTAAGAATAGGTTAAGTTAAATCTAATCTCAAGGCAGAAGGTACAAATTGTCATAATATAAAACTTACGTAAGAAATTGAAAGCTAAGACAAAATCATAAGGATTAGAATTTGGAAACAACATTCTAACCATCCATTGGATGTCGCATCTATACTGGCGAATCTAGAGGGATATATTTATTAATTCATGCTGGACGCGTTCTAATGAAGAGTAATGTTTGAAAAATATACACATAGAAGACAAACAGTACTAACAACCTGCTTGATTGAAGGAAAAATAGATGGAAAAAGGGTGGAAAGACGAAAAAAAATAGAGGAAAAGGATGATTTTTTTCTTGCTTGGTTAAGAAAGGAAAAGGAGAAGAAAAGAAAACAAGCAGAAAATATAAAATCTGAAAGTGTTTTTAGATATTTTTATTTTATTATTTTTTGAAAATAATTTTTAAAAACTGTTTTTTTAGAATAAAAAAATAAAAAAATTATTTAGAAGTAAAATTTGAAAATAAATATTTTCTTTATTTTTAAATATTAAAAAAATATATTTAATATTATTTATAATTTTATCATTAATAAATATATGTTTTTTTTTTATTTTTTTTAAAAAGTATAAAAATAATTCTATATAAAAATAAGGAAAAATATCATTTTGATATTTTCTGAAAATTATTTTTTTAATTACATTTTTAAAAAATAATTTTTTAAAACAGGTTGATAAATAGATTTTTTTATTTTTATAAAATAAAAAAATAAAAAAATTATTTTTGGAAACAGAAAAATTAGGGCCTGTTTGGAAGTGTTTTCAGGTGTTTTTGTTTTATTGTTTTTGAAAACAGTTTTTTAAAAACTGTTTCTAAAAACTGT
>JANHAO010015336.1:0-14871 GCA_026873985.1 Saraca asoca | reverse complement strand
CAAACTTTGAGCACTACACCAAAATGGAAAGACTCGCTTCCCTTCATTCTCTCCAATGAACATTTATCACTCAATCACAACCTCACAACAAGTTGAAGGAATAATTTGGTTATAGAGAGAATAAACATAACCTTCTATCTAATTTTTAAAATTGAAATGTATACTGACCACGATGATATTACCGCGGTTTTAAATTGCTATCCGTAGTCATGACAACAAGATTAGGCAATATTACTCATGTTTTAGACTCCGCAATCGCAATTTTTTTATAATTTTGCTCCTCAACAACTCCTTTTTCCCGCAATTTTACTACTTGCAATTTGATCTCTGCTACAATTTACAACCATGTTGCCAACAAAAGAGGAAACGTTGAAGTTTTCGGGAATCTGGATTCACCAAAATCCTGAAAAATGTACCAACTTACATATTATTAAGTTGGTAAGATGAATCTGGTTCACAAATCACAATGTCAAAAAGAAGTATTAGGCTGATTGAAAACAAAGCACCTTAATTTAACCCTCTCTGAAACACTTATCTCGCCAACCACTGAATTACTTACTACAACAAGAAATTGAACTGAATTACTACACTTATCAAGCTCTTCTGTCAGCTATCAACAGGTATATAGAAACAATTCAACAGCGCAGATGATCCTTTCGGATGTCTACTGAGAGCTGAGAACAAGAAATTCAACGGAGAGATTTTGAAACAATTCAAACCGGCAATTGGAGTTGTCCTGATGTAGTCCAATGGGCCCAAGGAACACAGAATTAGCCAAATGAGCTCCACGGAACTGGATGGGCCGAAGTCAAATCCCAGCAGAATTAAGTGGAAACTGTCCCATCCCCATGGATTACATGAAATGGACTCCAATTGTCGTGAAGGGTTTCATCTTTTAAATACCCTCAGCATCATATAACTTTAAATATAATATTTTATTTTGATAATTTAATGTATAAATTCAAATTTTGGAACTATGTTATTAATTTCTATTAAATTGAAAATTTTTATTGGCAAAGAGAGCTTTAATCATACTCTAAGTTGAGTCACAGAAAGAAAAAATGATAAATCACCTGATATTGAAGGATAAATTGAAAATAAATTGTGGATCATGTGATGTATACATTTTCTATCATGAACAGGTAAGTCACTAATTTCCCTTCAATGACCACAGGCTTGGAGCCTCGTCAAACCTTTTGATGCCAACTAGGACTTTTTTTTGTCTTAATTTTATGAAAGTTGTTGATTTGATCAATTTGTATATTAAAAACATTAAAATTTAATAATTATATTTATGAGAGACAAAATATAATCATCAATTTGTATATTAAAATAAGGATACATTACACTTAACCCTATAAACTATACTTCAAAATCAACTTACATCTTTAACTTCAAAATCCAATATATAATCCCTTCGATGTTTTAACTTAACTGATAGTATTAAATAAATTATTATTCATATCAAAATCTTTAAAATTTTGATTGATTCATTTGTTATACTTGTATTTTGTATTAGTTAAGTGACAAAATCTAATCAATAATTAACATAATTTAAATAAAAAATTATGTTTTTTTTCATATTTTTTGTGTTGAATTGAGAATAATCTCAACGATCAACTTTTTATATACATAATCAATGAATCCTTCCATCTAATAAAAGAATGATTTTTTCTATTTGAGGTTTTTAAAATAAATTGGTAGTCCTTAATTTTGTTTTGTTTTATGTAAAACATGAGTGTTAATTATAAATTTTTTAATACAACTTTCATAATTTTTTTACATGTGCTTTTTTTAAAAAAAAATTTACAAGTTTTGATTCATTTTGTTTTATTTGATATGAATTAAGAAGGTTAAAATACAGAGCTTAGTTTTTTTAATTGCAAAAAGTAAGTTAAAATACGAACAAGTCAAGATGACAACTTGATATAAATAAATTCTCATTAAAACTAAGATCAAAGATAATGATTTTATTTTAAGTAAAACTTTAGAGGGTTAAATGTCTGATTTTAAAATTTAGGGGATAAGTTGATTTTAAAACATAGTTTATAGAGGTATATTGTATTTCACCCTTAAAAGAATCAAGATTGTAATGAGACCTAAAACGGAATGCACTTTAAATGTTTAAAAAGGGGTTTTGTTATGAGTATTTTTCAGACAATGCAAAATGGGTTGGTCGAGGCCCAACAAAAGATAAGTCTAACCAGAAAGAGCTCAAACCATCTAAAAATTGAGGTTGTTTGATAGAGGCACCAGCTCGCCAGCCACGGGCTTAGGGCACAGGACAAGGCCAAGTTTTCGGCTTGCAAAGGATGGGTCGCGGCTCGCTATGTCAGAATGTCCTACCCCAGCCATTCACCAGAAGACTCATATAAGATCGAACCAAGGGACAAGACCAACCTTTACAACCAGCAGGTCGCCTAGCACTAGCCCAAACTGCCAAGCAAGCTGCCTCAAGCTTTGGGTATAGAATGCTGAGGTCTAGTCAACATCCAAAGGCACATTTTCCTAACCAACAAGTCAGCCTCTCAAAACTGACACATCAGCCTCCAAAAATCGATGGTGAAATATCAAGTATTTATTACTTGTCAAGCATTTATTGCCCGCAGTGACGGAAATGATAGTTTTACAAATTTGCAAAATTACACTTATAACCCTTCCTATTTTTATAAATAGGAGGGAAGAATCGTTGTAACAAATAAGTGAAAATACATGTAGAAATCCTACTAAAATAGTGAGAGAACTTGAATATTGTAACTCTATTAAATACTACAGAGAAACGACCACACAAAGCCAATAAAGCCACCGTGGACGTAGGGGTCACACTAACTTTAGCCAAACCACAATAAAAAACTTCTGGTGTCCATTGTTCTTCTTTGCTTTCAATCTCTTTTTTGTTTACACCTACATTCTTGCATTTCTTATTTGCAGTTTGGGTTTTTACTGGACTTTTTCTATTGATCGATTTCTGTTGTCAATATTTTGGCACTAGAAGAAAGGCCACAAACTATTTTCTCCCTTCCTTTTATGATTTGTTGAACAACCACAATGGCAAGAGAAAGAACTATAAGAAGCACTGAAGCTGCTGCTAGCTAACCAGAAGGCCATGCACAGCAGCAATGGGAAGTGATACCGATTGGAGGCTCTATCCTCCCTGCTACAGGCGCTTCTACTGCCCCCGTAGTAGGTGCTATCACCGACATGGCACCACTGACTCCTCACCAACCTATCACCTTAGGAACTGATAGAATGCAAGCATGGCACCAGTGCTAGGAGGCGCTTGAGAACACCATAAGGGAGTTGGCCAATGTGGTGAGGGCACAGGCACAGGCACAGAGCGCACAAAGACAAATTGAGGCCGTCGCACCTATAGGAGGAGTCCAACAGCCAAGAGCTCAGCAAGAGGAGCCTGTTAGAGCAGAACGTCAGTGAGCTAGCTCAATCCATTCATCCAATTTATGAATAAGGTCAGAAGTCCATCGAGCTCACAAGGACAAAGAAGACGATCCGTAACGTGAGAGTTCATGCCACGAAGGAAGCTTGAATGAGACTAATCATGGACATAGGTTGGATCATTACTCTACTACTTATGAACATAGCAAAAGACGTAAGGCCTCAGATCGCTGCTCCTATAACCAGGGAGGTGACGGGAATCGACGAACTACCAGCCATCAATTTGAGACTCAAGACCCAGTGATCGAATAGCTGCTTCAAAGGGTGCAGTAGCTAGAGAAAAGACCTATGGCTTAAAATAGCCAAGACAGTTATGAGGAAAGGACCCCGTTCACTAGAGAAATTGAAATAGAACCTTTTCCTCGCAGGTCCCAAACATGCTGCAATATAATGGAAATAGCAACCCATATAGCCACTTGGACGCGTTCAATGTCCAAATGGATCTCTAAACCACCAATCCGTTAGTCAAATGCCGCATTTTCCCTCCCATCTTTGGGGAGATACCCTGGACATGGTTCAGAAGCCTTCTAGCCCACAGTATCCACAATGGGAAGAATGCCAAAGGAACTTCCTTAATCAATACAAGGCACTCATAAGGTAGCTCGCCCTATCCTGCCACTTGGCAATAGTCTTTCAATGAAAGGATTAATCGCTGAAAGATTACATCACCTAGTTCCAACGTGAGGTTAGTAATGTGAAAAACCTGTCAGATGAGAGCATCCTCATATCCATCTCAGTTGGACTCCGAAAGGATGGAAAATTATATGAGGATATATACAAGTCTTCGATGAAGGATTTAGGTGTGTTCTATGAGCGAGCCGCTAAAAAGATAAGAAGGGAGGAAATCTTTGGTCCGAAGAAGCCCAGCCAAAAGGATAAGGCAAGTGGCTCTAGTTGAAGCAAAAAGAGAACTGGTGGTGGGAATAACAGTCAGGGCCAGAAGGATGGTTCTGGTGGTCAAGTCGTGAAAAGGCCAAAGGTGAGTGACCTCAATGCCAGGGTCGCTACGACAGCTACACTATTTTGTCGAACATTCCAAACAAGTTCTTCGTGATAGAGAGGAATAACGAGGATTTTCGAAGGCCCAAGCCCATAAAAGCTCCCCTTGAGCGAAGAAATAGAAACAACTTTTATGTCTATCATAACGACATCGGACATAATACTTCAGACTGCTGGGCACTCAAAGATGCCATTGAGGACTTAATCAAGAAAGACTGCTTAAAAGATTATATAGTGCGACCCGCAGGACAGCGACCTCCGTGACCTTAGCAACTAGCACAGCATTAGTGCTAGCAGACCCTGGAGCATAAGAAAGCACCCTTGATGAAGACCATATTCACCATTCATGATGGGCCTCATATCGCTGGCACCTTAAATAGATAGCACAACCACTATGTGTGAGCATTAGGCCATGTTTTACTCGCAAGTCATGGAGAACATGAAAGACTCACTAAGAAAGCTAGAACAGCTTCAGACAGCATTGTGTTCACAGAAGAAGATGCACAAGGAATTCATGCTCTTTACAACTATGCACTAGTCATTTGGGCTAAAATAGGCAATGCTGAAGTGATGAAGATAATGATCGACATTGGCAGCTCAGTCAATGTAATGTATAAGGGATGCTTTGATCAGATGGGCATGAGCACAAGCCAGTTAAGTCCTTCCCTTGAGCCCCTCTGCGACTTCATGGGAGATGGTATATTGTCGAAGGGACAAATCAGACTCCCACTTACTTTAGGGGATTTGGACCGTCAAGCTACTATCATGGTAAACTTTTTGATCATAGATTATCCCACAGCTTACAATGTGGTGCTAGGACAACTCGCAATAAATGACCAAGACATGGTTATGTTGACTAGGATGCTCACCATAAGATTTGCCACCCCTAATGGAGTCAGATGTGTGCAGAAAAAATAATAAGTAGCCCGGCATTGCTACGAAGGTGTGGTCAAACTTAGGAAGCAAAGAAAAAAGGTGAATTTGGTGTCCAGTGGAGAGCCATGAGGTGGAGAGCCATGAGCCATGAGCCATGAGCACCATAGGGGTCAGCCATGACCTCAACCCTTGTAAACTGGACTCAGAACAAGCCATCGTCACCGTAGAAGAGCTTGAAAATGTGCAGGTTAATGAGGCAGATGCAGAGAGATGCCTCAAGTTAGGGAAGAGCTTGCTTCTAGATATGAAAACGCAGTTAGCCAAGTTTCTTAAGGTGAATTTGGATGTCTTTTCCTAGAACCACGAAGACATGGTAGGCATCAACCTGAGGTTATGTCACACAGGCTTAATATGGACCCCCGACATAAGCCAATTCGCCAAAAGAAAAGATCAGTGATTGCTAAATGCTATGCCATGCTGAAGGAGGAAGTGGATGAGCTTCTGGTGAATAAGTTCATCTGAGAAACTCATTACCCAACTTGGGTAGCCAACCCTATCCTTGTAAAGAAGAAAAATGGGAAGTGGAGGACATACATTGACTTCTCCGACCTCAATAAAGCATGCCTAAAGGATAGCTTCCCCTTACCAAGAATCGACCAGCTCATAGATGCAACAGGAGGGCATGAACTCCTCAGCTTTATAGATACTTACTCAGGATACAACCAAATTCACATGGCTACACAAGATAAGGAACACACATCATTTATCACTGATCACAGACTATACTACTACAAAGTAATGCCCTTTGAACTTAAAAATGCAAGGGCAATCTATTAGTAGCTAGTGAATATGATGTTTAAAGATCAAATTGGTAGAACAATGGAGGTGTACGTGGATGACATGTTAGTAAAGTCCAAGTAGCTCGCCAAACATGTCCAAGATCTAGAGAAATGTTTGATATCCTAAGGAAATACCATATTAAGTTGAATCCCCATAAATGTGCATTCGGGAACTCTTCAGGAAAATTCCTTAGCTTCATGGTGAATAGTAGGGGGATTGAAGCAAATCCTGAGAAGATCAAGGCTCTTGTCGACATGAGATCCCCCACTAGGCCTAAATGACATACAGAGCTTAAATGGCCAGGTCGCGATGCTTAGTAGATTTATTTCCAAGGCAATGGCTAAATGTGTGCTTTCTTTGACATCTTAAAAAGGGTGAAGAAGTTCGAATGGATGCAGTAATGTGAAGTCACTTTCCAATAACTCAAAGAATATCTCGGGCGAGCTCCACTCTTGTCCAAACCAAAGAAGGGTAAGAAGCTAATTGTCTACTTAGGAGTATCCCAATATGCCCTCAGTGCGACTCTGATGTGAGAGGAAGGTGTTAATTCCCTATTTATTGCATGAGTAAGAGACTGCTGGATGCTGAGACTGGGTATTCACCCATGGAGAAATTCGCCTACTACCTGGTAGTTGCATCAAGAAAGCTATGACCCTATTTTCAAGCATATAGCATAGAAGTGCTTACACAATTCCCTCTCAGACAAGTTTTACAAAAGACAAATGCTTCAAGGTGCTTACTCAAATAGGCAATAAAGGTGGCCTAAATCAATATTGAATATAAGCCCCGGCTGACAATCAAAGGGCAAGCTCTAACGGACTTCATTGTGAAATTCACCAAGCTCATGCAAAAGGAGGTAGAGACTTCAGAAGCTCCATGGTGGGAACTATATATAGACGGGTCATCAAGTGAACAAAAAGCCAAAGTAAAGGTGTTTCTCATCAGTCTTGAAGGGTATAAAATCCTCTGTGCGTTAAGATTTGGCTTCTAAGCCATGAACAATGAGACTAAATATGAAGCATTGTTAGTTAGATTACGATTGGCGAAAGAGGTGCGAGCTAAAAGGTTAAAGATCTTCAGTGACTTCTAGCTCATTGTTTCCCATGTGCAATGAGAGTACCAGACTAGAAGATCGAAAATGGCCATCTACCTGTCAAAGGTCCAAGAGTTGCTTAGCTCATTCTAATAATATGAAGTCAACCAAATACCACAAGCCTAAAATGTGCATGCTAATGCTTTGGCTTGCCTTGCTATGACCAAAGATGTTAACTTCCTCGGGGGAATCCTAGTAGAGTTCCTTTCGTCATCAAGTATAGAACAAAGGGATACTGTGATGGCAATAACCACTGCCCAAGACTTATGGATAGGCCCAATCATCGATTACTTGTAGTATGACAAATTGCCAAAAAATAAGCTTAAGGCACATTGACTACGAGCTCAAGTAGCCAAATATTGCATCTATGATGATGTGTTGTACAAAAGAGGATTTTCAACTCCATTCCTAAGATGCATTGATGGCCAGGATTATGACACCATCTTGAAAGAGATTCATTCTGGCCATTATGAAAATCATGATGAGGGGCTATCTCTTGCTCAAAAGGCTCTCCGATAGGAGTTCTATTGGCCCATAATGAAGTAGGATGCTGTTGATCTTGTTAAGAAATGCCATAAATGCTAGAGATTCACGAAGATCTCGTGAGCCCCACCAGCCTACCTATAGCAGATGGTTAGTCCATGACCCTTCACAATCTAGGGCATGGACCTAAGTGGACCAGTCCCAACAGCTCACGAAAATTGCAGACATGCGATGGTAGCTATAGATTATTTCACCAAGTGGGTAGAGGCAAAGGAGTTCGCAGAGATCTCTTCTACAAAGATTGAAAAGTTTGTATAGAATAACATCATTTACAGATTTGGAGTCTCCTAACAGATTGTAATTGATAATGGGACCCAGTTCAATAGCGAGCAGTTCATCAAGTTCTATGATGAACTCAAAATCATAAAGAGCTTCTTAGCTGTAGACGATCCACAGGTCAATGGATAAGTTGAAGCTATTAACAAGATCATCAAACAGATCTTGAAGAAGAGGTTGGAGGCCAAGAAAGGAGTATGGGCAGATAAGTTATTGAAAGTGCTCTGGGCTTATGGAACCACAATCTATAACGCCATAGAAGAAACTCCCTTGTCGATGGTATATGAATTTGAGGTAATGATCCTAGTGGAACTTGAAGTGGAATCACAATGAAGAATTACTTTTAATCTAGATGACAATAACCAATTGCTTGCTGCGAATCTTGACCTCATAGAAAAGACAAGGGAAAGAGCTTGCCTTAGGATCGTGACCTACTAGCAATGGGTCCCAAGATACTACAATCAAAAAGTTTGAACTTGAAACTACAAACTTGGCGATCTCGTTCTGTGCCTCATTCTCTCTGGAGCTTGCAAAGCCAACGAGGAGACCCTAGGGCTGAACTAGGAAGGTCCATATCTCATCAAAAAAGTCATTGGCAATGGGGCTTATCGCCTAGCAAATATGAATGGGGTAGAATTTCCTTAACCTTGGAATGCCAAGCATATCCACACTTACTACCAATAAAGACCCCAATTTTGTAAAAATTATTCAGAAATAAGTGAAAGTATTTAAGTGATTCTTTGAATCTTTACGTATGTATTTGATTGTTTCTGAATAAAATTTCAAATAAATCTTGCACGGGAAGCAAGTCATCCAACAAACGAAGGGTGTTAGCTGAAGTACGACCCATGGGGTATTCATTTTCACATAAATTCACCAAGTTATGCATATAAGGCATTCAAGTATATAGAGATTGAGAGAAAACAAAGTAAGAATATTGTAGAAGTTCATTCAGAGTTCTCTTTAACAAAATAAATTTATACAAAGTCTGAAGTTTAATACAAAATTCAAGAAAGGAAATACAAAGTTACAAAAGGTTATAACGTAAGGTACTGGATCTTCACAAACTGGGCCTTCTTGGAGCAAAGGGTTAGCAGGAGGAACAGCAGGGTCAACCATCACATGATCTCCGACAACTTTCACGACCTACGAGCTACCCTCCTTTTTAGTGGCACCCTTAGTGGGAGGAGCTTCTGCTGCAGACTTTGCATCTTTTTTTGAAAATCTAGCTTTAGTAGCCTTCTTCTTGAAATGCTCTATAGCATTAAAGGCCTCATGTCTGAAAAAGGAGAAATCCATCTCCAGATGTTGCTCCCACAAGGTGTAAAAGAAAAAAGAGCTAGTTTCAGATTCCACCTTCTCTGCCGCTACCACAACTAGCGAGGCCATTTATGCTTTAACCTTAGTAGCCTCCTCCCTAGCCACCTCGAGCTCTTTTATAGTAACTTCGGCTTACTGCTCCACTGCTCTGGGCCACTATCCCTGCTTACTGATCTACCATCTCAACTTGCTTTACAGCTAGTTTAGCCCGTTGAAGAGCTAAGTCCAAATCAGTCCTCGCTTTTCTCAAGTCGTTAGCTATTATGCTAAGGTTCAATGTGATGGCTTCATGATCTGCCACTTTATAAGATAGGACAAACTCCGCGTCCTTGGTTTTCTCCCTCAATTCCAAAACCCACAGTAGTAAACAATAATGAATGAACACAAGCTTAGCAGAGAGGATAAAGAAGAAGAGTCTGAGAGCTTTGAATTTCAAATGATGAATGAAAGGGGGAAAAGAGTTCTCCTTGAATTATATCATGAGGACTCACCATTGGATTTGGGAACCCATCAAATACCCATAATCCGACGATTCACCAAATGCCAACTGTGAGTTATCACCAGCTTGGCAAAGACACTTACCGAGATAGAAATTATTGCACGGGATAGAGGTAGAAACCCAAGAGTCATAGATAAAGTGAACGAAAGCATGCCAAATAGATCATGGGATCACAAATCAAGAGCAATGGGTTACAGCTTCCGACCCACTCCATGTCTAAGAAGTACTATCTGAGGTGCATCTGTATGACTTTCCTAGGCACTAAATTCTTACATGGACCAGGGCACATCTATGCGACCTACCGAAACTCCACGTCCAAGAAATGCTAGCTAAGATGCATCCATGTGACCTTCCTGGACACTAAATTCTTTCACGGACTAGAGTGCATCCATGTAACCTATCAAGACCCCATATCTAAGAAGTGCTAGTTGAGGTGTATCCATGCGACCTTCTTAGGTACCAAACTTTGCACGAACTAGGGCACATCTGTGCAACCCACCAACACCTCACATCCAAGAAATGCTAGCTGAGGCACATTCATACAACCTTCTTGGGCACCAAACTCTTGTATACACCAGGGCACATCCATGCAACCTACCGAGACCCTGCATGCAAGAAGTACTAGTTAAGGCACATCCGTGTGATCTTCCTTGGCACCAAACTCTTGTACGGACTAGGGTGCATCTGTATGACCTACTCAAGCACTTCGGTGCTCAAACTTGTCAGCTTAAGTACTCCGGTGCTCAAATTCATCACCAATATAGGCACTCCAATGCTCAAGTTTACTTTTATTCATGATGGGTTAACGTGACCAATTAGTCATCCAACATGGCACATATCCTTTAAGTCATGATTTATTGACTAAAGTCCATTCATATTAATTCAATTAATATCATCTGAGGTTAATTGACTGAACAAACATTCATTTTATCTAACGTTATCAAGTTATGGTTTGCAGGAACTCATTTATGTTATCAACTATAGCTTACAAAGAAATCAAAATGATATGCTTGGAAAAATAAAATGTTACCCAAAATTTCATTACAAAACCTCTTTCAACAAGGTGAATTTACATGAAGATTCAAAAGTACAAATCAAAGCAAACCTACGATTGACTGAGGAAGAGCCAAATTTCAGCAAGCCTACAGCCATAATACATAGGAGGAACTAGCTTTTAAGAACCAGATCCTATAAGTAGTGAGCAAGCCAAATTGCTCTAACTCTCTCTAACCCTCCTCTCGAGCATATAGCTTATCCCCTTACTCAAGTGCCCGTAAGGTACTCAAAAAGCCAAACGATTTACTCAGTCGAGCAAGAAGGCTGAAGAACTGATCGGATTAGCTCACTACACAAGGAAACTAAAGAATTGGGGTGAAACAACTGTGTTATTCAATGTAGCTAAGAGAAAGCTACGAGGGCATATAAAAAATTTTTTTAGGATCCTCAAAGAGGAATTGTCTATGAGGTCCCTTTATAACAAAACTTCCTAGAATCCTCAAAAAGGGATTGTCGTAGTAGGCCAAACACACCTTGAAAAACTCCACCAAAAGACTGAGTCACCAGAAACATTGGGGGGCTCAACTAATGCACCCATTAGGCCACCCTGTGGAGAAAGGAAAAGGGTTTCTCACACCTTAAATAGACTAGTCTAACCTCACTGAAGAATCCAGAGGTTATTTGGTTGTTCTTGATCGAATAGTCTTGAGAAAAAATAAGACTACCATACTAACAGCTATGAAACATGTATAGTAAGAGGTATCTCCTAGTGCAAACAAAGTGAAAGATTGAAATTTGAAATGACAATGTGGCAGACTGTAAGCAAAAACTTTAATTACATTACAGACTACAAGTGAAAGCTTTGCTAACAACCTACAACTCCCAGTCCATGAAGCAAATTGAGAGTTGGGGGGCTAATGTTATGGGTATTTTTTAGACAATGCAAAATGGGCTAGTTGAGGCCCAATGAGAGATAAGTCCAATCAAAAAGAGCCTAAGCCACCCAAAAATTGAGGTTGCTTGATAGAGGCACCAGCTCGCCAGTCACGGGCTCAGGGCACAAGATAAGGCCAAGTTTCTAGCTTGCAAAGGATGGGTCACAACTCGCTATGCCAAAATATCCAACCCCATCCATTCAGCAGAAGACTCATTTCAGATCAAACCAAAGGACAAGATCGACCTCTACAACCAGTAGGTTGCCCAGCACGAGCCCAGACTGCCAAACGAGCTGCCTCAAGCATTAGGTAAGGAATATCGAGTCTAGTCAGCACCTAGAGGCACATTTTCCCAATCAACTCTAAAAACTGATAGTGAAATGCCAAGCATTTATTGCCCGCAGTGGTGGAAATGATAGTTTTACAAATTTGCCAAATTACACTTATAATCCTCCCTATTTCTATAAATAAAAGGAATTAATCATTATAACAAGTAAGTGAAAATATATGCAGAAACCCTGCTAAAATAGTGAGAAAACTTGTATATTGTAACTTTGTTAAATACTATAGAGAAATGAATGCACAAAGCCAATAAAGCTACTATAAACGTAGGGGTCATACTGACTTTAGTCGAACTACGATAAAAAGCTTCTAGTGTCAATTGTTCTTCTTTCCTTTCAATCTCTTTTCTATTTACACCTGCATTCTTGCATTCCTTTTTTGTAGTTTGGGTTCTTACTGGACTTTTTCTATTGACCAGTTTCCACAGTCAATAGGTTTCAAATATCCATAAACTTAAATATACTTTTATATATATATAAAGGGTTAAGTAAAGGTGTTGGTTTGGGTTTAACGAGTTTTGGAACTGGCTTAATTTTTCTTAAGATTGATACATAAAAATGGAAAAAAATGGCTCAACTTAATAAGGAATTTGCTTAAAATAACTGAACCTAAAAGCTTATGATTGATCAATGTTGGCCAAAAAATAGCTTAACTTAATAAGGAATTTGCTTGAAATAACCCAACTTGAGAGCTTATAATCGATCAATGTTAGCCTATTGGACTAATAATTTAGTGTATTAACTTAGTATAATATATAAATAATTAATTTTGGGTTCCTAGGTTAGTGTCACAAGCCAGCAACTCTCTAGCCGAAATTGTGCTACACATTATGCCAACTCTTGGCCAACATATCAGCCTTCCCATAAATTCGAGCCACACTTGGATAGATATTCGGGGCATTAAGGATTTTGTCGCCTATACAACCAAAATTCCATGCAGAACATGTCTACAAGCTAACATGAGTATGTAGTCAAAGCATTAGTGCATATCGAGTTTCAAAGAATATGCCATATAAGAAACCTCTAGTGCATATCGAGAAGGGACTTTTTAAAAATAAAAAGAGGGATAACTCCATTTTGTTAATATATGACTCATTACATAATTTTCAGTGTGTAGAGGAAGTATCTCTAAGCTCCACACTCTGATCTCTATCCTGAGTCACAGTGCCCACTAGGTCACCGACTCGCCTCTTATAGAGCATTATAAGTAAAAGTCTTATTGACAAGAGTAGACATACTTTTTCTCAATTGACATAAGAAATTTTCTCCTAGCTCCTAAGTTTTCTATTGCTCCATCTCATATGAACACAAAAATAAAAATGCAAGGATCACAACCACATACTTTTGTACTTGTATTGGACAAATGATCGATACTAAAAAGATACAAATACCCCCAAAACAAGAAAAATTTAGAAAAATAATCTACAAACACATTTGCTCCCAAATTCAAACCACGATACCTCATCTTTATGCTTGATTTTTGTGCTAAGTTTCATCTAAAACTGAGCACGTTTGCCTATCAAATTGGTTCATAAGGCTGACTAGTGACAGTTAGTCTATATATATTAAAATTAGCTTATAGCTCATGTGATGCAGAGATTTGATTAATTTTATTTGATAGCAATTTATAATATAAATTTAAATTATAAATTATAAAGTATTCAAACATAAGCAAGTCATCATTATATTTTTGCTTATTAGATGACTATATAATTGACATAATTATATTTATGTTAATTGTGAAGGAAGATTATATTTCTTTTAATTTGATAAAGCTGTTATATTAATATTTCAAATTAGTTAAAGTCATCATTTGAATTTATACTTAAATGAATTTATTTATAAATTATTTTGTTAAAAATTTAAATTAACTATTTCATGCCTTAAATTTTAATTACTTAATTAATAATAGTTCATGCATACCTTAAAAAAAATAGCTATATTTATATGTAAATATCATAACTAATATATTATCTTCAAGAAAATATATATTTCAAAAATATTTTTTTATGAAATTTCAAAAACATTTCTAATTGAATTTATGATAAGTACTTAAAAGTGATAAAAATTTCAAAAAGAAAAATTATGAAAAAAAATTAGATATTTAAAGATAATGTAAAAATTTAAAGAGTGAGAATTTTTAAATAGACATTATTTATCAAATTAAAATTATATATTACTATTCATGTATTGATAAGTATTATATAAATATAATTATATATATAAACCATTTAATACTGATAAAAGAAAAGATATTTTAAATTAAAAGAAAATTTAAACAAATTCAAAAATTCTATCCATGATTGAATTGAAATGGTAAATAAAATAAAAATTAAAAATTCTTCTCACTTGCTCTTTGTTGATGAGTAGAAGATACTCACTACATTATAATATTTGGATTAGGTCACTACAACCTTTTTAGCTTTAGGCAACACTAAATCCGGTAACATTTAAAAATCGTTGCCTAATATTAGAATAGGCAACAGTTTTTTTAATTGTGGCTTTTGTTTCCAATTTTAGGCAACACTCTTTTAAAGTCGTTGTCATAAATATAATAGACAATACTTTTTTAAGTGTTGCCAAATTTTAATCCATAAGCAACACATATATTCTACTGCCAAAAATTTTTTTATGACAATAATTTTATAATATTATATTTACTTTTTATTTCACAAATTTTTTCACTATTTCCCTCCCATT
>JANHAO010015335.1:0-14874 GCA_026873985.1 Saraca asoca | reverse complement strand
TTAGCTCTCTCTTGTATTTATTTGATGTATTGAAACCTCTACACAAAGGGATTTGGGAGATGGGGTTCGGCCTCCTTAGGGTTTTTTGAGAAAATTTTTGAAATTTTTCCCTTTCTTGGCTGCACCTCATCTTATAGATAATGCATTGGAAGTGGCATCCATGGTGCATAAGGCATAAGAGGCCACAACATAGGTGATGGTTAGCGAACTCCAAAATGTTACATTATGTAACTCACACTTTTCTGCAAAATATCCACTTCTTTTTCATTTGAATTTGTCTATGTGAAAAAGAAGAGCCTCGAGTGTGATACACTACTAACCACATCATGTGTGCTTGTGATTCCATATAAGAAGGAGATTGCATGGGAGGCACTATAATAGGATTAAAGGACTGGGTGAAAAGTACCATACTAGGAGGGGACTAGGTGGGAGGGGCCATATTGGTAAAAGATTTGGTGGATGGCACCATACTAGGAAGGGGTGGGTAGAAGGCATTACATCAAAAGTAGGCATAAACATGCAAGCTGATAAGAAATTACCATCAAATGATAACCTAGCTAAAGGTGGCTCTAATAAGGACGATGGGGTGAAAAGATTCATTTTTTGAGTTTGGTTTCACATTTTCTTTACCTTTTCTTGATGCCATCTATATTAAATAAAATTAATATAAATAAATAAGCATGTAAAAAAGCATAGATATATATGAAACATAAAAAATGTAAGCAAATATGATATAAATCCATTCAACTAAATATGCAACCTATCAATCAAAATTAATGTAATTTATTTTATCCACATCATTACTATATTTTACTGAATCATTTAAATCTATATAGTCAAGTTCTTCATCATCATTTCCTAATTCTTCATCTGCTTCCACATTATCATCTCCTACTAAAGTAGAAGGCTTAACTTTCTCTAGTCCACCATTGATGTCATGCAAACTATCAATATGCTCTAACTCAAGTATTGGAAGACTAGTGGTTTTAATTTTAACCTACCAACTGTGCTTCTCACTTATTGATTTTTGATAAGATGCATAATATATCTGTGTTGCTCGATGTGCATATATGAACGAGTCATATTTTAAGTATCTTCTAGTATGCTTTAGTTCCACTATTCCATATTCTTTATAAATCTTTATTCCATGATCAATCATTAGATCAAACCATTCACATGCAAATAAAACTAACCTTTTCATAGGCAAGCTAGGATATTCAATTTCTACAACTTCTTTAAGAATTCTATAAAAGTCATCTTTGCTAATGTTAACATTTCCTATACCCTTTATGCATACTCCATTATTATTTGTTTTTTTCCCTTCACTACATGATGAAGTGTGGAAGTTATACCCATTTACAAAATAAATTGGCCAAATCTTGACCTTTCTAGATGGACCATATGCTAAATCATGTAAACATTGATTTTAAAACCATTTTCTGGATTTAAGACTTATAGAAAAGAGAAATTATTATTAGAATTAATTAAGAAACACAACATCGATTATATACTACATATATTGATAAGAAATCTAGAATTCTTACAAAATCTTGAAACCACTTTCAAAAATGATGAGCAAAATTTTATTTTATATCCTGGTCTGTAATATTTTGATGCATCATCTTTAGCCATTGAATGAATAAGCTATGAAAATATATGACCAAAGAATTGGATAAAAGTTACATATTAACAATAAGAATGATACATGTATAACTTGGTTAATACTTACTTTTTGTATGGTTCAACCTCATCACAATTTAACAAGACATACAAATAGGTAGCATCCAACTCAGTCGATTCCATAAATTCTAATGAACATATACCAAATAGTTAACCAAGAAGATTGAAAATGGATAAAGTAAAAGCTACAATTTCATCCTTACCACCATCATCATTTCTCCTATCTCTTGTGTTGTTGGACTGGACATGAGGCTCAAAATAATATTGGCAAAAATATGTTATTTCGGCAATTAAATATGCCTCACAAATGGATCCTTTAGGACGAGCCTTATTTTTCACTTTCTTTTTCAACTTGTTAAGAAATCTTTCATAAGGGTACATCTATCAATATTAAACAAGACCACTCACCAATGCTTTGTATGGTAAATGGATTGGTAGATGCTCAATAACATCAAAGAACCCTAGTGAAAAGATTCTTTCCAATTTGCATATGATGATAGGGATGCTCTCATGCATATGTTGCAAATCTTCCTTTTGTAATACTGTTAAGCAAATGTGTCTAAAAAATGCTTAATTCTGTCAGAGGCTTTCATATATAATCAGATAGTGCACAAAATGCCATTGGCATTAAGCACTTCATAAACACATGACAATCATGAGTTTTCATTCCAAAGACTTGTCCATCCCTAAAATCCACATATTTATCTAATTTCAAAGCATAATCATTAAGCATGCATAATTCTTTCACCTATCCATGCACTTCTCTTTTTTTATTTATGTTTAATGCAAACTTTGCCCTAGATTTGTAAACTTTCTTATTGGTCTGCTCTTGTAGCTCTAACTCCCTTCTTTTATAGTATTCTTTCAAGTCTATCCATGCTTCTACATTGTTCTTTGTCTTGCCCTTAATGTCCATGGTAGTGTTAAATATATTATGAAACATATTTTTCTTAACATGCATTATATCAAGTTTATGGTAAGTCAAGTTATTTCTCCAATATGGAAAGTCCTAAAATATACTTTGTTTGGTCCAATTATAAGACACCCCATTCCTAGGTAACCTAATTGCCCAAATTTCAGTTACCTATGGAAAACTGCAAATTCTTTTCCATAATTGGTTGCGATTAAGCCTAAAAAGAAGATCTAATAGGTCTACTTTATTTTTTATATATAGGCATCTTTATTCCTTCTAAAGGGATGATTAGGACTCAAGCACATTTGATGACAATTAAACCATGATTGCTTTCTTCTATTTTTTAACATGAATGCATTAGTTTATTCTATACATATTGGATAACCTAACTTATCAACTATCATATATCTAGACATAATCCCATATGCTAAAAAGTCATTAATTGTCCATATCAAGTTTGCTTACATGTAAAAAAAATTTCTTGGTAGAGATATCATATGTTAATGCACTCTCATGCCACAATAGTAATAGCTTATCAATCAAGGGTTGTAGAAAAACATTAATTCTACTTTTAGGATTATTAGGACCTAGAATGATCTATGTCAAGAATATATATGGAGAGGAGTATTGCACATTTCCAGAGGAAGATTATAAGAAATAACAATTACTGGCTAACATGAATATGGCACAACAGATTAACTATACGGAGTAAATCCATCTAAACATAGGCCAAGCTTGACATTTCTAGGCTCAGCATCATACTAGGGATATGTATAATCAAAGTGCATTAATGCTTCTCCATCCAATGGATAGTACATTACTCCATCTATTGTATAATGCTCATGTTGCCACTTCATGTGTAGTGTTAATTTTATTGATGTATATAATCTCTAAGGTCTCGGAATGAGTGGCATATAATAAAGCCTCTTAAATGGTACTTTTTTCTTTTTACCTTTACCAAGCCTAAGCTATTTATAATGAAGAGTAGCATAAATATTTCATTGTCTTTCATTGATACCATCTTTATAGTAAATTATACAACTAGTCACACAACAATCAAATTTTAATGCCATAGGCTAAGTTTCTAAACTAATTTTTTAGCTGTATACAAGTTAGACGAAATAAGATTATTGGATGGATGAGACTCTGCATAAAGTTGCATGATTTAGTCAAAGCACTTTTGTGACTAATTAAAGTTTGATTTGATACTTAGCATTCTTACTACCCATGACAACTCAATATGATTGTTACACACTGGCCACAATGGTTATTGGGCAATTTCTAACATATCATATAAGCTTTCAAATTCTTCATTTGGGGATTCATCTTAGTTAGACTAAAAGTTCTCTCCAAAGTGCAAGTGACTAACATCAAATATCATATTCTCAAACCTATTAAATGGCCCTATATCTTACATCCCCCTAGATTAGATAGAACTCCTTCATACCTAACTATTTCTATATCAGCCTCACCATGATCAATCTAATACCACTAATTATTAATAAACTCATGTTTATAAAGATAAATTTTCACATCATCTACAGGATAAAATCTCTTATTTTTATACTTTATACATGGACATCTAATTACATTATCTTTTTGATAGCTTGTTTGTTGCATCATATAAGAAACATGGCTTTCAATACCACTCAGAAACTCATATGTATATACACCACCATCATCAAGAAATTTGTTATACATCCATTTTTGATGATTTGGGCACTCGCCCATCTAGATTCAAATTAAACTAATCAACAGAGACTTATCTTAGCTTTTTCCAATAGTTATGCTAATTAATAAAAATAACAAATTTTCCTTTATAACATGTTTTTGTAAAAGTATAAGTATTTTTAAAATAAGACAATTAATTGAAAAGCTTAATCATAAAAATACAATTAATTTCTATTAATATCCCATTATTCCTCAACAAGCAATCACTCAAAATCCAATTTAGCCATCATACCTAGAGCCTATTTTCCTTCTTAAACATCTATGTATAGCAATAAAATAAACTATTAATTAGAAACTTATATCTAAAATATGCAAGTATGCAATCTCATTTCACCAAGGAACTTGACCAATCAATGCTCACTATTACTACTTGCACTTTTCAATTTGTAGGTTTCCAACTTTAGGTAAGTGTATATAATATTCTAGACCTTCAATCTTCAATTCATCTAATATTCTGGATGGAACTTTGTTAAATGGAGTAACATCTAGGTTTTGAAACTATATCAAATAGACATATGATCATTAACAATAGAATAAAACAATCCACTATGGTGGATCACATTCGATGAGTTTGTTAAAAGGGAGAGAAAGAGAAAGAAGATATTATGAAGCCATGCTCAATAATAAGCAAGGCATATGCATTTATATTGAAGATATATATATGAAATAGAGTTCTAATAGGTCTATAATTTATTGACTTATCTAGATTTATTATTTATCCTACATAGGTTTATCACTTATCTAATCATAGGCTTATCACTTTAATTAATCTATTCACTAACACTCTTTCTCAAGCTAGAGCATATATATCAAACATGCCTAACTTGTTACAAATATCATCAACTCATTTTCTTGGAAGTGCTTTAATAAATAAGACATTAAGTTGATCCCCATTTATGATATGCCTAAGATCAATTACTCCTTCTTAAAGTTTTTGCCTAACAAAATGACAATTAACTTCTATATGCTTTGTTTGCTCATGAAAAACTAGATTTGTAGCAATATGAGTGGCAATCTAATTATCACACCATAACTGCATAGCTCTAAAGGACTTAATCCTAAGTTGATGAAGAAGGTAAGAAATCTACACAACCTTAAATGCAACATGAGCCATAGCCTAATATTCAAATTCTACACTTGACTAAGATACAATAGCTTATTTCTTATTTTTTCAGGACATAAGATTTCCACTAACAAATACACAATATCCTAAAGTAGATCTTTGATCCATAGGATATCTTGCCTAATATACATTAAAAAAGACTTTTACTCTACAATGGCTATGATTTTGTATAAGATTCCACACCTAGGTGCCTTCTTCAAATATTTTAATATGTGAATAATTGCATCCGAATGAGAAGTTCTTAGATAATTCATAAACTGATTTACTACACTAACAGGGAAAGAAATGTTAAGCCTAGTGATATTAAGATAGTTTAATTTTTCCACTAACTGTTTGTATCATTCTAGGTCTTCTAATAATTCTCCATCTTCCAATCCAAGCTTAACATTTAGAATCATAAAGGTATCACACAGTTTGATCCCAAGCAAACTTATTTCATTTGAAAGATCAAGCACATATTTTTTTCATTGACAAGAAAATTTCTTACTTATTTTCAGTAATCTCAATACCCAAAAAGTACCAAAGTGCTCCTAGGTCCTCAGTCTAAAACACGGTTTGGAGAAAAAATCTTCAATTTTGAAATGCCCAAACTATCATTACCAATAATCACAATATCATTCATATAGATAGCCAAAAAATACAACTAGAATTTGATTGTTTATAGAAAATAGAATGATCACAATCACTTTTTTGTATCTCAAATTTCATGACCACATCACTAAATTTTCCAAACAAAGCTTGAGGAGACTGTTTGAATCTATACAAAGATTTTTTCAACTAGCACATTGTCTTTTTCATACTTCCCATAAGCAATAAAACTAGGTGGTTACTTGATATATACTTCCTTAAGTAGATCACCATAGAGAAAAGCATTTTTCATATCAAGCTGATGAAGAACCCAGTTTTGAGAGGTAGTAATAAAGATAAATAAACAAATAGAAGTAATCTTAGCCACAAGAGAAAAAGTTTTGAAATAATCGATACCATAAGTTTAAGCATACCTCTTTGGCATAGGAGTACTAGTTGTAGTATTTGTGAATTGAGGTGGTGCATTTTTTAACTTGGGACAATTTCTCTTAATATGATTAGGTTCTTTGTAATAATGATAAATGTAGGCATTATTAGAATTATGCCCCCTTCCTTTTCCTTTTTTACCACTACCATGACCCCCTCTAGTACCAGATCCAATCAAGGTAGATGACTCATTAGGAGTTATAGATCGAAAAGGCATATCTTTGACATTTTGAAGAACATGATAAATTGCATTTACTTTTGTGAGTGGTTCAGAACTGATCAAGATTTGTTGATGGGTAATGTTAAGTTATGGGGGTAAAGCCATAAAAAAACATAGAGTTCCAAATTGTTCCCATTTAGTTCACATCACCTCAATATCCGTAGCGATAAAAATAAAAGCATTCCACTGTTCAAAGAGATGATTAATATCAGAATATATTTGTGAAATATTTTTACCTTTTCCATTGGCTAAAATAATGATATGCATAAGTTGTATATATGACACAAATTATCTTTTCCTGAGTACAGTCTCTCGAGGAAAGTCCACAAGTACTTGACTATTTTGTAATGAACAGTCTTATCCTAAACTTCACTTGCTAAGGTATTATACAAGAGGCTAAACAAACGTTGGTCTTCCACAATCCATTTAACTTTGGTGCCATTTGTAGGAGAATCCAAAGTAAGGTGATTTGCCTTTCAATCCCCTCAAAGAAGTAGTCAACAGCTCTTCTCCAAGCAAGATATTATTAGCCTTTTGCATCTAACTTTCAATCAGTAATTCTAGTTAATGTTGGGATCAGATCTGAAAAGAACGTTTTGTATTCTGATTTTTCTTTATCACCAGAGGTTAGATTTTTATTTTTGGTGCTCAAATTAGAAGTAGGGTTAGCTATCATACATTATTCAACCAAAAAATCAGAAAAAAGCACCAAAATTGTAAAAATATAGAAAAAATATAGCAAAACTTTCCAAATTGATGATCCAACTACACAGGGAGGTGTGCCGATTGCTAAAGAAGTTACACAAAAAGCGTGTTGCCAAAAAGTTCCTCACATGCTGTCGTAGTTTTCTACATACGATCCTCAATCACCACTCAAAACTGAATGTATGTAACCAAAGAGATCCATTGTCCACTGATCTACTGCCCTGTCAACCAAATCTATTTTTCTCTACCTCATGCATTTTGAAACCCTCTAGACAAATTGAACTCCTGTGCATGTGCTTCTAGATAGATTTAATTTTTCACCAAAATTGACTACTACCAACCACCACAGATACTATATCTAGATGTTGGATATTTATTGCCAAATATGTAATCCAAAAATGGTCACCAGATAGAAACTATCGTGACTCACAGCATCAAAACAAGAAAGAAGGAGAAAAATGAAGAGAAAGGATGACTTTTGTTTGATTAGGTTAGGAAGCGAGAAAATATCTAGGGTTTAAAGGGCTTTGATACCATGTTAAGAGGGAGGGAGGAAGGGAGAGAGAGAAGATATTATGAATCTGTGCTCAACAATAAGCGAGGCATATGTATTATATTGAAGATATGTATATGAAATAGAGTTCTTATAGGTTTATAATTTATTAACCTATCTAGACTAATCATTTATCTTACATAGGCTTATCATATATCCTATATAGGTTTATTACTTATCTAATCATAGGCTTATTGCTTTAACTAATCTGTTTACTAACAAAGTTAACTTCCACATGTACAACAAAAATTATAAATGTCAATAGTAAAAAAAAAAGGAATTGAAATTAGTAGCATAAATATAGATTAATAATGAATAAATAAAAAAAATATTTAATAATGGGCTGCAGTATAATGTCCTGATATAAAACATAGGCGTGCAAATAAGTCTCGGTATAGAACATAGTTTAGAGGCTCCACCACTAACAAGATTCAGCAAAACATGGGCACGTGAATATGTTATTTTAGATTCTTAATCTAATTTTTTAATTAGAGATTAATTAATGATCATGAGAAAATTATTAATTTAAATTAGTTTAATGAACTTGGATGGCCACATAATAGACTCTTAGATGACTTTAAGAATTCTAATTAACTTAGATTAATTAATTACTTTACTGAGTAATATTTTAAAATATGTCTAACAAACATTCTTTGAAATTATGTAAAAAACTAGATGTGCGATCATGCTTGCGAGTATGATTGCAAGTTCAACATTACATGTTCAAGTAGAATCTCAATTAGAATTACGGGATTCAAATTTGAAAGTTTTGATCCAAATTGATAAAACTTATTTCAAAATTTGATTCTGCTTGCTTGAAGTTACAATAAGTCTAGAAATACATGCAATCAATTAGAATCATAATGCATTTTTGCTTGCCCTATTCACACAAGCATGATCGCAAAAACAGTTTAAATTTGTCTATTCAAATCATAAGCCTTGGAGAAGAAAATTTTAAAATTTTGTAGGACACTCCCCTAGATCAACCCACCCACTTGAGTTTATTTTTCCACTTAATAAACTAGAAAAATGCACTATACCTTCCAATTGCTATCTAGAAAAATGCACTATACCCTTCAATTGCTATCACCCTGTCAACATCCAAATTCTGAGAAAAAACATAGAGAGAGACAAAAAGACCTAATTAAGTAGAACCTAGTAACAGTAAAGCTGTAAAATATCCACAAGAGCTTAAATTTGATACTATGAAAAATGGATTAGGGATGGCAATGGGTAGGGTTCGAGTGAGTATGACAATACCTATACCCCGTACCCACCAGAAAAAATCATATTCATACCCTATCCGTACCCGCAAACACTGTAGCAGGTACGTGTATGGGTTTATACCCGTGGGTATACCCGTCAAAATCTTAAAAAAAAAATAATTTTTTTTCAATAGTGTTCATGGGTACGGGTTTATACCCACGGGTATGGATATACCTGCTAAAATGACGTCATTTTGAGTAATATTTAAATAAAAAAAGAAAATTTTTTATTTAAATGGGTAAACGGGTATAGGTACAGATATTTTTTTCAATAGTATTCACAGGTATGGATTTATACCCATTGGTATTAGTATACCTGCAGGTATACCTGCTAAAATGACGACATTTTGAGTAGTATTTAAATAAAAAAATAAAATTTTTTATTTAAACGGGTATGGGCATGGGTATGGGTATTTTCTCATACCCGTACCCACCCGTGAACAATTTTTTTCATACCCATATCTGCCCATCACAGGTGGATATCCACGGGTAAACGAGTGCACAGGTAAAATTACCATCCCTAAAAAGGATGAGTCCAAAGTACTTATAGAAGTGAATAAAGAACAAGAAAGCAACAAAACAAGTAAGATGGTAAACTCAGTCCATTGATTGACAGACTTCAACTAAGCTAGCTATGGAAGGAGACAATCCGATGATGGAAGGTTGCACCTTGTGATGGACAACAGCAACACCAACATCAAGCTAACAACGTTGTTAAGGGTCTATGGTAGAGACAAATGAATGGAAAAAAAGGGATTGCTTAATCAAAAATTAAATTTATTTTTTAGTTGATGGATTTCCAACATCTAGAGATGTTAGAAAATATGACGTGTTTTAAAATTTAAAATTTTAAAAACTTGATTTTTTAATGGTGTTCTGACATTTAACAGTCTCGAAAAGTGCAATGTCATCATATGACATGGCATTTCTGATGTCTCTTAAGACATGGGAAAAAAAATTTAATTTGTCAATTTTTTTTAAAAAAAAAATTGACTAATTTCTCCAACGAATTAGGATATCAGAATCTTGCCACATCATTTTTTTTCAATGTTTATTTCTGACAAACTTCCAACGTCTAGATATTTCCCTCAAAAGGACATCAAAAATGACATCAAAAAATGCATAATTTGTTGTAGTGTGAGAAGAAGTTGGATCCATATATTATAACTGATGATGGTTGGAATGATCTCGCTCGGTGCTAGGTATTGTCTGCTTTGATCGATCTCGTGGTCACATAATTTTGTCCCCCGAGGTTCCCTTCTGGCGTCGCCAGTGGAGTTTGACTCGGGCTTGAGGTTCCCAGTGGAGTTTAACTTAGGAAAAGACGCCTCGTGTTAGGGATGAATCCTCTACAACATGGGTATTATCCCGCCTTAGCTCAGAGGTAGCTGGGGGTTTTGTCTCCCTTTGTGCAATCACAAGGGAGTGCCTTGTGCGTTGTTGAAAGGGAGGTGTCCCCCACCTTATAAGGCACGAGGTCACCCGACTTCTCATCGATGTGAGACTTCTACCCCCTTCCCACTTTTTGCTATCAACATAAGCCCCCCAAGTTGGGTGAGCTCATGCATAGCAAAGTGGCATGGCAGGGAGTCCCACTGGGCATGCCAAATGATGATGGCCAAAATGAGCTCGCTAGATGCGAGGTATTGTCCGCTTTGACCGATTTCATGGTCGCACAGTTTTGTCCCCCAAGGTTCCCTTCTGGCGTCACCAGTGGAGTTCAGCTCGGGCCCAAGGTTCCCAGTGGAGTTCAACTCGGGAAAAGGCACCTTGCGTTGGGGACAGATCCTCTACAACACAGGTATTATCCTACCTTAGCTCAGAGGTAGTTGGGGATTTTGTCTCCCTTTGTGCAATTGTACGAGAATGCCTCGCGCGTTGTTGAAAGGGGGTGTCCCCCACCTTATAAGGCATGAGGTCACCTGACTTCTCATCGATGTGAAACTTCTACCCCCTTCCCACTTTTTGCTATCAACAATAACTAGACTTCAACTTTGTTACTTTAAACGAGAATCATAGGCACCATTATTATAAGTAGAACATTGTATTCACTCCAATATTTATCAAATTTCTTATTCATATTACTAGCCATGGCTTTTACTACCTCATTTTCATTATTCACATTATCCAAAAGAAATTTCTCAATCTCCCAATTTGGTCGAAATACAAATTACATGTAGGATAGAGGTGGTCATGTCAAAAAAGGATTTCAAAAATCCACAAATTATCTTTCCTTTCTTCCACTCTTCAATTGATGGATAATGCTTATAATTTCTATCATTCAATGTAAGACTAGTAAATGCACACTTCTATTTCAAAGCACCTTCAAGTATCAAATATATGGAGTTCCATCTAGTAGACACTTCCAGGTGCAAATGTACACTTATATCAACTGAAACCCTTCTTGCACATTCCTCAAAATTCTTCATTCTACCCTCAAACCCTTTCACAGAAGCAATGCTTTCTCTAAGTTTATGACAAGCAATTAAGGCTACTTTCAACCTTTCTTGCATAATGAGAGTTAAGATATGATTAGAACAACAAACAAGAAAAAACACACCATCAACAAAGCAAACTTTCTTCTAAAGAATATTGACTCTTAAAGTTCATTTGTATATTGTCATCGGTAGAAGCATTATACAAGGTAAAAGAAATTATTTTTTTTTATCTATCCTCCAATCAATTATAGTTTCCATTATCTTTCTAGCTAACTCAACCCTCGATTATGGAAGACATATGTCACAAAAAACAAGAATTTACTTTTTAACTTCCAATCCAAATCAACATAGTGTGCAATTAAGCAAAGATACCCTTTGTTTGTATAACCAGTTCACAAATCACAAGTGAGACATATTCTATTGGGAGTCTTAGACAAATTTTCTTTCAAATTCTTCTTTTGTTCAACATAAACTTTCCACACATCAAAACTTGCAATAATTCTTGAAATAAATGTAACATCCAAATTCAAATATTTGAAGATATCCCTAATCCCTTCATATTTAACAAACTTGAAAATGAGGTCATGCGAAATGATAGCCTAGGCTATTTTTTCTCTCAAAACTTTAAGATCAAGTTTACTACTTCTCAATTTTCCTAAAAGATAAAAAATGATGGCTAGAATCCTTTCATTTTTCATTTTTTTATTCAATTGCATTTCCCCCATATAATGGGAAAGATTTTAAGTACCATACTTATTGCTACCCTCTACATAAGTCTCCTTACACCCTTTGCATTTAGCCATTGGTTTGCCATCAATTTTACCCAAAGCATAAAAAAAATTCCTCACATTTAAATTTTTTTTGGTTTTCTTTACTTTAATTTCAACTGTATCATTTTGAGTTTCAAATTCTTTTTCAAGCTCAGATTGATAGGTGCTATTTTTAGCTCCCATTTGAGAGCTTAGGTCTTGCCTTACACTTTCACCCAATTTTTCTAGTTCATTTATCTTTATATCTTACGAATTAGTCATATTTAAGACTACCTAAAAGTTAACAAATGCACAACACATGGGAAAATGTATAAACAATAAGGATTTTTTTAGCATACAACAAATTGACAAATAACACCCCTTTTTCCTCAACATGCAACCAACCAAAAACAATCAACCATGAAAACTAGAGCTTGTTTGCCCTCTTTAATGTCTAACAAAGCTTTAAAAAACAAAAGATGAGACATGAGTTAAGATGTCATACCTCTAAAAAATCTTGAATTTGCTTGCTTGTAATGTTTGATAACATAATAATCAAAGCAATTGAATGAAAGTTAAGTCAAACAATGATGCAATTCCAACATATGGATATGGAAAATTAGTTAATCTATTCTACTGGAGGAATGAATTTAATTTAAGCAAAAGTTATGTTTATTATTATTTTTTTTAAAAGAAAAAAAAAGCTCTTCCAATATGGCTTATGAATGAGAACCCATTCTTAAATGAAAAAAGAATAATGAAAACGAAAGTCCATAATAGATTACTTCCATTTTAAATAGTTTCAGTATAGCAAATATCCAAGCAGTCATTATAACAATCCATCATGCAACTTATTGACAAATCTATACTCTTTTAGACATGATATGAGTATTAACAAATAAAAGTTTATGTGAAGGCCATTTGACCCACCAAAACTTAGTGTTTTGCTACTTCTCACCCTAATAAAACTTTATGATCAAGTAAGTCTTCAATCATTAACCACATTTTCTTCAAAGAGGATGATCATCCTCTCAATCATAAACATAGACATCATAAACAAAAATCTGTACATGACATTTGAAAGCATGTTGTAGAAATCCTTCAAAGCTCGAACCTCTCAAGCTTTGTGCTAAGTCATAACTGTTGTGGTATAGTGTAATGTTGCCGTCCGTCAACTTGTGAAGACTAAAGAGTGAAATAAGAAACTGAAGCCACTGAACTTGGCAAGCCTTTGTCTTACCTAGCCCAAATTCCTAAATGATAAATCCTTAAATTAATCTGATTGTTATTTGTTGATTTGCTAATTTCATTTGCTTTAGTTTAATGTTTTAAGTTTTATTTTGTTTTGTTGAATTGTTTTACAGTTTAATGTTTTGTTTTTGACTTTTTGTAAATGTTCTAATTCTTTTAATTTTAAAATTTTGTTATTTTTTTCTTTGAATGAGTAAGTGTAATGATTTTATTTAGAGTTATTAGACTACACCTTGTATTGGATTGAGCTCATATGTTACTTGTAAGAATAGAGCTATCAAAATGGGTCGGCCCACCTCAACCTGCCTCAACCTACCATCAAATAGCGTGGGGCAGGCTGGCCCGCTAGTTGGGCAAGCTAAGAAAACCTCAACCCAACCTAACCTACTATGGGTTGTGGGTTAAGCGGGCTAACCCGCCAAAAATAGAAAAAAAAAATAAAAACAGCAAATCAGTGACAATAATAGCAAGACAACAACCATAACCACATTAATTGAAACATTTGAATAAATAATTTTTCATCACATAATTTAAATCATCCAAGAGGACTAAAACTAATTAAATAGTCTAACAAAGTAACAAACAATCATTAAAGAACAAGTCCAAGAAGACCAATACCAACATGGCAACATAATCTTTAAAACAAATCATACAAAGTTTTTTAAAATTCATCAACCATCACATCATTCAAATCATCATCTTCTTCTCTTTTTCCTTCAACTTCAATAATCTCTAAAACATTATTTGATCGGTCTTGTGATAAAGTTATTTTAAAATTTACACAATCTTCATTATCAACATATACAATACACAAAGATAAGAGTAGTTAAAAATTAAAATCATAATAAACCAAGGTATCAACCAAATAAATAACATAGTGTAAATAATTTGTCAATAAAATTACCATTAACATAACCATGCAACCAATTCATCTAGATGTGCAATTCATCTAGACTATCCCAAATGTGCATCAATTTATAAACAAACAACCTAAATCCACTAGATCAAACATATACCAAATTCAGACAGCAAGGGGATTTAAGCACAAGATACCCAGAAAAATTCATCGACGACGACAACAACTCAGCCCGATGCGTGCGAATGTGATAGAGCAACAATGACAATAGTCAGGGTTGGCGGTGATGGCCTGATAAGTGAAAAATGTACCGATAAAAATGATAAATATCACCTCTTAAATAGTTATTAGTTTATGGTTTTTGCTTTACTTTTGT
>JANHAO010015334.1:0-14884 GCA_026873985.1 Saraca asoca | reverse complement strand
ACAATCTCCTTTTGAATAACCTGAAATCAAAGAGAGTGTTAGTTTGTAAAAATAAGAAATGCAATTTTAATCATAAACACAAATTATTTTTCAATAACAAGATAAATTGTTCTTCAACATCAAAACAAATTTAGAGTAAGAATCTCCTTTAGGGTTAATAATCTCCCTAAGGCTAACATATTCTATTTTGTACATTAAATGTTGATGTAACATATTTATTGCACATAAAATTACTATTGTAACCTCCTTTCCTTTATAAATATGAGAGAGGAGCCCCTCAACCGAGGAGGCCATTCTTCCATGCTGAAACTCTATTAAAATAGAGATTAAATGTTGTAACTTTGTAAAAATACTATGTCAATAACACACTACCATGGGTGTAAGGTCTGATGATACCTGGATTTGACCAAATCACATTAAATTCTATGTCTTTCTTCTATTCTTCCATTCTTCTCTGTTCATTTTGTTATTTTACTGCATTCAAACCGGCTATAAGTCAGAGATCCTGAAGAATCCTACCCAGTGACTAAAGTTTGGGTCATTACAAAAATCCAATGTTAACACCTAGATTCCAAACAAATGAAAAGTTCTAAAGATGAAATAAGGATGGGCATGAAACATAGAACTAGTAGATCTTATAAGGACCCACATTGGATTTCCCTCTAGCATCCCCGCGGGGCAACATCCTCTTATATTTGGTGGGACGAGGCGAAAGGTAGTAATACCCTTCTTACTACCTAATGGTTTTGATACTATAAAGAAAACAAAGAACTCCTGCGCTGGGGGGATGAAGGCCATTTTGTAGATAGGCCAACACAGGGGAGGTCAAAGTAGAATATGTGTTTAGGGTTAGTTGGGCTGAAGCAAGTCTCAATTCATTCAAAAAGTCGACCACATAGTGACGGACTGGAAACCTAAAACCCACACTAAGATGGTGAACACTAATGGCTATAAACCCCTCCAAATGATAGGTAGCATGGTCTTTGCAAGTAAGTACCATCACATGATTGCCCTTTAAAAAAAAATATGCCTATGCGATCCCTCCTATTTCCTTGGATTTAATGGTTGAAGGAAAGTGTTTGAAAGGAGAATCAGCTCCAGATCCCTCTGAATCGAAGTGAGCTATGAATCTTGTAGTGACCTCGTCACTCTAGGAGGTTACACTCCTAGCAACATGAATCGTCTCCTTGCTCTCTTTGGACTCTGTGTCATCATTTCCTATTAGGTGGCAATGGTGTCTATGGGACTAAGACATCTACAAAAAAAAAATGATTAGGCCACAAAGCAAAAATTGACCGCTAATTAAAAAAAAATAGGTTCGGCTTAGAAAGAAAGTAGCTGAAGCTGCAAACCACTCAGAATTAAAAGGCATGAACAAAGAATTCCTGCCACTAAGCCGGCAAAACCTAGAAGCCTGGCTAAAGACTCCGCCACTATTAGAGGCCCTAATATCTACCAACAAGTAACTAAAAACTACCTATATTCTGAACGTTCGACAATAACATACATGCCCACGGTAACCCCTAAACACACTCACGCAAAGATATCAGGCCAGAAATGTGAACTCACCCACTCAGGTTGAAAAACAATAATGATTTGGAGGACGGAGGTGGTGACTGATGACTGAAGCTTGATTCAACAAATCTAAAAGATTAAGATAAAACCAAGGATGAGGAAGAACAATGGGCGGCCCCTAGGTCTATGATAAATAGAAAAAATGTGATCTTGACATATTTCAAATGATGAAAGAAAGAAAAAAGGTGAAGAACCTTCCCAATTTTTATGAAAAATAAATTAGCTGTCAGATTCGAAAACTCTTCGAATGACCCATGATCCAATGAGCCAACGCTTATCAATGTTTAAGTCAAGACGTGTCCATTGAGCATGGCAATCATTGTGCCATCTACAAGAATTGAAAAGACACACATGACATGAACGTATAAGGATCCCTGCCAGATAGGAAACAAAGAAAAACAAGCTACGATACTAGCTGCTTTTGCTATCTAAAATTTACCTACCTCATGGCCATCTCATAACTCACAGCTCTCATGTGACCTCAAGCCAATGCAAACAAACCTCATCTCTAATAGCTTGGGCATACCTAGTGCTATGCACTAAGCCTCCAAAGCTCATCTTAAATAGCTCAGGCACACCTGGTGCTATGCACTAGCCTCCAAAGCTGATCTCTAATAGCTCGGGCACACCTGGTGCTATGCATTAAGCTTCCAGTGCTCATCTCAAATGGCTTGGGCACACTTGGTGCTATGCACTAAGCCTCAATAGCTCATCTCAAATAGCTCAGGCACACCTGGTGCTATGCACCAAGCCTCCAAAGCTCATCTCAAATAGCTCGAGCACACCTGGTGCTATGCACTAACCCTCCAGAGCTCATCTCACATGGCTCGAGCACACCTGGTGCTATGCATTAAGCCTTCGGAGCTTATCTCAAATAGCTCAGGCACACCTGGTGCTATGCACTAAGCCTCCAGAGCTCATATCAAATAGCTCGGGCACACCTGGTGCTATGCACTAAGCCTCTAAAGCTCTTGGGCTTACAACTCTCTTGCAACCTACTGCTCACATCTCTCTTGTGGCCTACTATTTGCAACCCTCTTACCACCATTTGCCCATAAGCACATGAGTTAGCTCTCTTCTGTAGCGTATCTAATTGCTTACCAGAAGCCTGCTTTAGTGGCACACCAAGCTGCCTTCATATCTTCTAAAGACTCAAGCACTCAACCACCCACAAAGTTATTGAAATTAAAAGAACAACCCAAGCAATGTCAAATCCATAACATTGCTAAATCACAACCCTTATGTGGACATGCGACTTGGGCAAAAATAACTCCCAATTTGTGAAGCGAATTGAGAGCTAGGGGCTGATGTTATGGGCATTTTCTAGGTAGAATGGAATGGATTAGTAAAAGCCTAAAGAATCGAGACCAAAGTAAAGAAGCAAGACCGAACTCAGAATGAGATCACTGGAACCAAGCTTTAGATTGCGTAGTGCGAGCTTATAAGCCTCCACTAACCAAAGCAGCAGCGAGCACCCTTCGGTGCCATAGGAAACAGCCTATATCTGACAGATACAATCTAAGTACTCTACCAACCTGTAACTCAGACTCCAAAGTCTGATAATGATTTGTCCCATATTTATTACTTGTTGTCTAGCATTTAATTCTTAATACAGATGTAATCATAGTTTTACAATGATAAATTATGACTTGTAACCCTCTCGGCCTCTATAAATAAGAGGAGAAGCCATAATATATAGGGGGAGAGGGATATAGGAAAAAACTACTAAAACAGCCATTGATATATGTATTCTTGCTAAGGCAATTATAAAAGCTAATAAAAACACCGTGGACATAGGGATCAACTGGACTTTAGCTTAACTATGATAAAAACCCCTCTTGTTCGCTTTTTCCTACTACTGAATTCCTCTCTACTTCACAGCATTTTTTCACTTCTTTAGTAGCAATTTGGTTCTCAGAATCCCTAGTTGATCAATTATCAAAATTAATTATCAACAAAAGGTTACATGCAAGAATTACAAGTTGTAATTTTGTTACATTAAGTATTAAATGTACAAGACAGTATAATCTCTTGCAATTTGGCTTGCATGTTGCTTTCTGTGGGGTGGGCCCCTCTTGTCTACTAGAATTAAGGTTTGATGTAAGCCTCTCTGGAGCTATATCTCGCTGAGCTTATATCCTCATGGTCATTGCTTACTTTGTTCAGCGACGATGAGCTCACCTGCAGCGAGGTGAGCTCATGCAGGAACGATTGTCAAGCACACGAGTCGGGACCTAGCGTCTTTATCCTCAGCAAATCGGTCGTCTTCTATTTTGGGCTTAGCCTCTGTTAAGCCTCCAACCCATTCTGGGATACTAGTTTTTCACCCACAACACTATTGAAACAAAATAATTCCTAAAACTATTCTTGGATCTCTTGAATCATTTTTCTTTAAATCTGCAAAACAAATCAAAAATACTAAAATATATTGTTAGATAAAATAATTTTTCAACATTAAAACTAAGTGAAGCATGTAACTAGAGTAACCTAGGCTAACAAGGTTAATAAATGATTTTAATTCTAAAAGTTAACATACAAATATTATATTTTTTATTTTATTACTTTTTGATGTACCAAAAGGAGGAGAAATATGGAATTTTTAAAAATCTCATAAATTTTAGATGTTATTTTCAAACTAAAAATATTTTTTATGAGATATTATTTTCAATTCAAATAAGGGAGAAATTTTCAAACAAAAAAAGATAAATTATAAATTGTAAAATTGTAAAAAAAAAATTAATAAAGTTAATCATTTTTTATTTGACTTTAAAACTAATCTAAAATTATTTGTCACCATCAAAAAAGGGGAGATTGTTAGCCTAGGTTACCCTACTTACATATTTCTTAATTTTGATATTGAAAAATAATTTTAATCAAATCATTTACATTACTATTTGACATTATATTTCACTGTTTACTTTAATTTGTTTTGCAGGTTTCAAAGTACATATAATTCAAGAGATCTTTAGAATTAGGAATTATTTTATTTTTATAAAATCTTTTGTAAATGAATTTCAAAAGAAGTTTGATTCAAATAGATATTTTCAAAATGAGGTAGAAAATTCATTTGAAGAAAGCACAAATTTTAACCGAAAGTTAGGATTTTTCTCTAAATCAATTCATGAATTGATTCACTAATTGAAAGTTAGTTTTTCTATTATAAATGGTTATAACAGTTATAAAAGTCCTAACTACCTTTAGTTTTCATAACTTTTACATGATTTCCTTTCTCTTTCAAGTGGAAAAATCTTAAAGAAAAAAGCTTAATCAGATTTCTCTACCTCTCAAGATTTCTAGATCAAGTTAAGTAATTTTGAATCATACATCTACTGAAATTCATCTTAGCTATTTGAGAATTATTTCTCAAATCTCTAGTATTGTATTTCTACTTTACCTTATTATTTTCTTATCTTTTATTTTGTTTTGAGGTTTCTAGGTTAATAGAAATCTTATATAGGTTAGCAATAGCCTATTATAATTTCTTGTATTTATTTTTAGGTTTACAAGAGCCTGGTTTTAAATTCTTCTAGGTTAGTAAGATTCTTGTAATTCTTAAGTGTAAACTGGCATTTTAGGACCCCGATTAAATCCTGATATTTTTGATTAATTGAAGTGGTAATTTGGTTAAAGATTATCCAGTGGAGTAAACTTGAATTACAGTTTCAATTCAAGTTGAGCCACTTCAAAAACTCTATCTATTGAATCTTTATTTTACTACTTCTAAACTTACATTCTTGCTATATAATTATTAAGTTCTATAATCTACACTTAAACTGATTAAATCTCTATAATTGTTCCTTATACAAAGTAATACATTACAATTTTGTCACAATTAAAGAGTTTATAGGAAATTAAAAGGAGTATATACAAATTTCCCTAAAGGAATAAGGGCAAGATCCAATTTTCACAGTTTATATCTTTTCATCTCGAGACTTATCAACTAGTTCATATAAAAAGCTTGTGATCATTGGTGATTGGCAAGTTTGCTAAATTTGAGGTCGAAATGAAAGAATTAGGAAAATTTTCTAAAAAGGGAAAATGGTCAACTTGTAATTATTCGGAAGTTGACCTATCTTCTGATTTTACCCTCCTTTTAGTTGGCTTTTCCTTTTCTTTTTCTTAGCTTTAGACTATAGAAGTTATGCAAACTTTATTTTCTTCTTCTCCAAGCTTCCATCTTCTCTTTCAAGCTTCACGTTCTCTATAAGTAAGCTCACTAACTCTTTTTATTATTTTCTCAAATTTTTATTGCTGAATTTTCTCTTCTTCCTCTTCATTTTGATACTAAAACTATGCTAGTTCATTAAATGAAGCTCAAGTGATGAATTTTTGAAAATTTCTACCACTATACACATCACTATTCAACCTATGGATTAACTTAATTTTTTTTCCATTTTTTGAGCTTGAATCTATTAGATATACCTAGTTTTTGTTAAACAGAACCATAATCTAAATATATAAGCTTAATTGAAGAGAGAAATCCTTGGAAAAATTTGAAAGTTAATAGACTTTTCTTTTGTGTTCTTGAAAAGTATAAGCAGACTTCATGTGATTAGCCACACCATTTTATTTCTAGTTGTTAAGGTGAATATTTTTTACCATTCTTGTGAATTAATATATGTCTCTTACATGTGATCTACTAAATAAATGATGATAGTTAATGAAAATGGGTCTTATGATTATGAGGTATAATCTATGATTAAATGGATTGGTTAATAAATTGATCAATTTGTGATTAAAATATTTCGATTTTATGCATGCTTAAGTTAATAAAACATGTTAAGATAAGGCCCTCTAGTGTATGATTAAAATGAAAATTGTCTTCCTTTGTTTTTTTATCATTATCTACAATTTTTTTCCTGTGCAATTCGAATCATAGCTTTTTAAACTAAACCCACGATTATGCTTGTAGAAACCTAACAGTTTTGTTCTCATGATTCGAATCAGGATTTGAACAAGATTTAGGATGATTTGAATCGATATTCCATACTTTGTTCTTTAATTCTACTTGTGATTTTGATCATATTTGAATTTGGAATTTCTAAACATTTGCACATTTTAACAAGCTAACTCGCATATACAACTAAATTCCTATGCGTCGAATCAAGTTTTTCAATTTGAATTCTTCGATGTTGATCACAATTCTACTTGAACTTCCACAATGATGCTGCTCATGATTCTAATAGCGTCTTCAAAAATTTCTACATTTTTCAGTCTAGCTTCTCTTCTTTCTAGATTTTTCCCTATTCCCTTGGTTTAATTTTATATAAACCCTACTAAATCAAGTGTAAATATTAAGAAATTTTAAATAGATAAGCACAATATAATATTATTGAACTTAACAATTGGTTACATATTATTATTATGAATTAATTAAATTACTTATATGATGAAAAAATGAATGGGAGGGGCAATGGTAAATAAAATGTAACTCTTGTGACTAGAATTGTGGTCGAATGGAAATAATGTGATATAGTTGTTGTGGGAATCACATTGCTTAATGTTTACTACTTTTTATGAGATTCGAAATGTGGCATGATATCATGAATGATGATGGAATGTGTTAATGTGATCATGATGATGTATCTATTATAGAATTGATATCCTTGACTGCTTGAAAGCCCTTATAAGGTGGAATAATGAACTGAATCCTAGATCTGTGCATTCTAAATAGATGAATGAGTTAAGAATGGATTGGAGGGATAAGGTTAGGATTGTGCAAAATAAGGCTGGACCAAAGTAACAAAGAGATTTACTTTTATTATTATGAAATATTGCAATATAATATCATGTGATTGGTATACATAGTGAGCTAAAACGGTGGCCAATGGCTATGAGAGCCTAACTTGCTACAATATACTAAGGTCACATAATGTGAATTTCTTCATATATGAATCTCTAATAATTGATAATTGCTTATAAAGGAATATAAGAGAAATAGCCATCTAGTCATGTATGAATGCTCATTTATGTACATGCTTCATTACTTGGTGAGTTCATAAGTCTAGTTCATTTTATTCACTGAGCCCCAGACTCATTCTTTTATGGAATACTTTTTTTTTTTTAGATTCTAAAGATATTGCAATTATTGTGTCTAAAAAGTAAGATAGATAACAATCTAATGGAAATCACAACTGACACATACACCACCATGGTTTTAAGTCTTCTAGCAACCTACCAAATAAACATCCACTACACCATTGTCTGAATCTATCAAGATGTGAAGATGTAAAGTACAACACGATGTAGAAATTATTCCATTGGACATAGGCTTATGAGAAGTTATTTTGTCGTAATATGATAAATTTATGAACAATTTTTCAATACTAGCATTTGGCCTATTAAGCAATACCGATGTACATTAAATTATATATGTATATATTTCCACATGAGTATCCTTGTCTATTAAGTTTTCTATGATCTAGCAGTCCTTGCAATATGATGAGATAATTATAAGAAAAACCAAAGATAATGATAATAGGTATAGATGGTAAAGGCTAGTGAATATCTTATGAAGGAGTGATATTCACACCAATCATAACCAACGTTTTTAGGTCGTGACATAGAGTGGCTTTCCACCGACCTTGGTCTTGCTTTGGAATTGCTACTAACATTAAAGGTATGCTATAATCATGTTAAATGTCATGCACATTACTGAACTCAAAAGCAGGTTAAGGTAAATGGAAGAGACATTTAAAGCTATCAAAGTTATGCAAAACAATGATATCCTTGAGCTTGTTAATAGGGTGAGAGAATAGGAGTCAATTGCTAGTTAGGTTATTGCTATAAAGTCTTATTTGGGATTAGATCAAGAAATCTCGAGTGCCAATGCAAAAGGTAACTTGGAGGACACCATTAGAGATTTGAGGGCTAAGCTAGCTAATGTAAAGGCCCAAATTTAGGATTCTCACTGGAGCTATGGGGAACCAAAGCCCAACCATAAAGGACAATGAGACACCAAGGAATTGGAGAATTTCCTCTTTGACATAAAACAATGCTTTTGGGCTGTGAAGCTAGTTTCTAAAGAGGCCATGGTGACAACAACAACCATATATCTAATTATCAATGCCAAGCTTTAATGGAGGACTAAATATGAAAACATTATGGACTCTTAGGAAGATTTGAAGAGAGAATTGAAGTCACAATTCTTCCTAGAGAATATGGAGTATATGACAAGGCACCATCTGGGGGATCTGAAACAAACTGGTGTTATTCAAGAATATGTGAAATAGTTTTTAGTACTTGTGTTAGACATTCAAGACATGTCAGAAAAGGATAAAATGTTTTTTCTTGAAGACCTTAAACCATGAGCAAGAGGTGAGCTCCAAAGATAGCAAGTGTAGGAATTGCCTACAACCTTGACTGCTACAAAGCACTTGATCAACTACCATATAGACAATCCTAACAAGAAGCTCTAAGGAAACTACAAGTCTTTTTCTAATGAAAGTGGGGGATAGTCAAAGTTTGGCAAAAAAAGGGATGGGACAACATGAGAGGAAGATCAAAAAACAAAAGCTCATCATCATCTGGCAATGCCATTAACACTAGGGGAAGAGAACCTTAGCATGCTTATTGTGCTATGGTCCACATAGAAGGGTAGAATGCCCCTAAAAAAGTACCCATCAATGCTATATAGGTCACTAAGAAAGGCCAAGATGAGGAAGGTGAGGAATGTGATATCAAAGAGGAAGATCCTTGGAGAATTGGTGCAGTACGATTCCTTAGTGCAATAAAAATGCAAGCTGAGAGTGTAAAGAAGACTCTAAACTGGAGACTCATATATATAATGAGGCAAATAGAAAGAAAGGACACCACAAGCATACTGGTGGATACGGGTGCCACTTATAATTTCATCCCTAAAGGGGAAGCCAAAAAGCTGGCTTGAAGTTAAAGAAGGACTTAGGCATGAAATATGTAAATTCCAAGGCCTTCACCACTACAGGAGTGGTGAAACAATTGCTTAGGAAACTTAGATTGTGGCGAGGAAGAGTAGACTTTATGGTCACCTGAATGGATGACTTTAACGTTGTGTTAAGATGGAGTTTCTCTTAGCACACCATGTTATGTGAATTCTTATTGTCAATTATGCATCGGGAAGTTCAAAGCACATTAAAGACATTTAAGGATGTGATGTTAGATTAACTACATTTGAGACTCCCTTATTAAAGAGAAATTGGTCACTAGATTAAGTTGTTACCTAGTGTAAAACCCTTTGGAAAAAGGACTTTACCACATGGCATCACCAGAATTGGCTAAGCTCTAGAACAACTAAATGAGTTATTAGTTGCAGGGTTTATTTGAGCATCAAAGGCAACATTCAAACTCCTATGTTATTTCAAAAGAAATAGAATGGTAGCCTTAAGCTATGTATGGACTATTGGGCCTTAACAAGGTCACTATGAAGAACAAGTAGCCTATCTCTCTTGTTCAAGACCTTATTGATCAATTAAGCATTTCTTGCTACATTAAAAAGTTAGACTTAAGGTTAGGGTATTACCAAGTTAAGGTGACAGATGGAGATGTAATGAAGACAACTTTCATTACTCATCATGATGTATTCAAGTTCCTTATTATACTATTTAGGTTGACTAATGCTCCTACTATATTTTCACCCTCATAAACTAGATTTTTCATGGCTATTTGGATGAGTTTTTTGTTGTTTACCTAGATGATATTGTTATTTTCATTTGCACACTAGGGGACCATATAGCACACTTAAAACTATTATTCGAGAGGCTAAGGCAACATTAATTATGTGTGAAGTGGAAAGAGTGCTCATTTGCTTAGGAGCACATCGAGCTTCTTGGGCACATTTTGAAACATGATGGCATCCACATAGATATGTAGAAAGTGAGGTTCATCCAATAATGGTAAGCTTCCATAAGGGTGACTAAGTTAAGATCCTTCTTAGGGCTTGCAAACTATGACTATCAATTTTCGAAAGGATGCTCCAAGAGGATAACCCCATTAACAAACCTTTTAAAGAAAGGTGTGGTTTGGCAATGGATTAAGAAGTGCCATTGCATTCAAAGACTTGAAGCGAGATATGCCTGGAGACCCCATGCTTGCTTTGCCAAATATTACCAAGCCTTTTAAAGCCCAGATCGATGCTTCAGATTTTGTATTACATGAAGTCTTGCTCTAAGAGGGACATCCTATTGCCTACAAAGGCCATAACTTGTCAAAAGTTGAACAGAGTTATATAGCATTTGAGAAGGAAATGCTAGCAGTTGTTCATTGCCTAAGAGTGTTGAGACATGTTTTGCTCTAGTTGAAATCTATGGTTAAGAGTAATAACACTGTAGTTAGTCACCTCTTCACCCAACCAAAGTTAACCCCCAAAATAAGGCTATTGGCAAGAGTTCTTAGCAAAATTTGATTTAGAGTTCAACCACAAGATGGGATAAACCAACCACGTAACAAATGCCTCTAGTTGAAAGCCCGAGCTTAGGGAAATGACCTTAATGGCATGCACAACTCATACATATGTCACTACTTCAATACGAGAATGCATAAAGAGAAATCTTGCCAAAGCTCTATTGACTCAAACCCTCATGAATCTCACCAAAGATGGCAAAACTCATCAATTTTAGGTGCAAGATGACTTACTATGGACGAAAAGGAGAAGACTCTTTATCCCTAAAGTTGCTAACTTGAGGTAGGTACTTCTAAGGGAGTGTCATGATACACTTTGTATGGGTCATTATCCTATTGCAGTAGGGTTATTATTGGCCACAGATGCATACTACACTAACACCTATCTCATCTATCAACAAGATAAGATCATGAGAGATAAGACCATAGAACTTTTAGCGTCATTTCCAATGATAAACAAACCATGGGAGAATGTCTTCCTTTCCAACCTTCCTAAAATGGAGAATTTTCTCACTATATTGGTGGTGGTAGATCACTTTTCAACATATGGAACATTCATTTCGACTCCAAATTGTTACACAACAGAGGAGATAGCTCAATTATTTTTCAAGTTCATAAGGAAGTACCGAGTTGTTCCTTAAAACATTGTAAGTGATTGAGATAGCAGGTTCATTGGGACTCTCTAATTCAAATTGATGAAGGTTTTTCTATTGGGAATTATTTCATTTCCATCATTTTTCTTAATTTTATTAGTAATCATTTCCTTCATATTTTTATTTGTGTGGATTTTTTTCAATTGATTAGTTTATCTTGATATTTTTGGTTAGGATTTCTTAAATTTCTTAATGGAGTTATCATTTATCTTCCTCACACATTCTTGAAAATACGGAGCTAATAACATTAAATTTTTTCTTCTTGAAAATAATTTTTTTCTCAAATATTTCTATTGGAATTGTTTCTTTTTCATCATTTTTTCATAGTTTTATTAGCAATCTCTTTCTTCGTGTTGTTATTAGTATATTATTTTTCAATTTGTTAATTTATCTTAATATTATTAGTTAAGGTTTGATAAATCCCTTAATGGAGTTCTCATTCATCTTCCTCCCACATTTTAGAAAATAGAGAGCTCATTATATTTAATTTTTTTGCTAAAATATTTCTTTTCTTTTTCTCACATTGATTTCCCATTTAAGTGCCAATATAAATCCTTCCCCAATCTATCTTCATTAATCGCTGGCCTTACTCCTTTAATCTTTATTATTTAAATTTAAATTGTTCTTGGATAATGTTATTATGGGTTATGGGTTTTTTCCATCCTAATTGACTAAATGCATCATTTCACAATTCTATTTTTTTAGTAATGGAGACTTATTTTTCTTTTTTTTTTTTTGATCTTGTTATTGGATTATGATTTTAAATTCACCAACCTTTTTCCAAAGTTAAGCAATAAATTTGTTACTACTTTGGACAATGTATGAAAATTTCTTACAAAATTTATTCTATTTCGATTTATTAATTAAACAAACATATGTCAATTTTCTAATTGGTAAGGATGTGTCTGGCCAGTTTATAACAAATTAAATGACAAAGAAGCTAAAGATAGAGTAGTATGTAGTAATATTTAAGTTGGATTTAAATTTTGTAATAATATTTAAGATGAATTTGTATATCATTATCATTTTTCCTTTATGTCCTTGATAGATCAAGTTTATGGCTTTGGATATTGTTTTTGTTTTAATTCTTAACTTATGTTTTTGTACCTTAATATAATTTAAATATCAATTTTTAGCGAATTTCTTTCATACAAATAATTAATTATCCTGCCATATTATAGCATTATTTTCTAATCCTTTTTATGTTACGTTTGCATGGGTAGAATGGAAATCGGATTAAGAGTAGGAATGGGAAAGAAATGGAATGGAATTGAATTACCATTCTATAATTATATTTGATATAGTCAAGAATGGAATGAGCATTCCATTCCATTTTTATGTTTGCTATAGCAAAACATTATAAAAATGGAATGAAAAAGAGTAGTCAATTACAAAACTATCCTTATAACAAAAAAAAATATTTATCTAAAAATAAAAAAAAAAACATGCAAAGCTTTAAATTTTCTAGTAATAGAGTATTTTATTCCATTTTTTTATTTTTCAAGTATGCTAATCTTTTTTTCATAATTTTGACTCATATATATCAATAAATAAATTTTAATTCATTGATAATATTTTTTTATTTTATATTAAATAATTTTGTATAATAAATAATATTTATTTTATAAATAATATAAATATCTTATTTTAAATTCTATTATTAAAAAGATAATTACTAAAATATTTTTATAATAAAAATATTGAAACGATGGTGTTATTTCATTATTTATTATTATAAGGACAATTTTGAAATATATAAATGATGTAAGGAATAATGATGTAAAAATGCCAATCTATGAATGTTGGAATGGCCATTGCATTGCTTTTGTGATAAAATGGTCATTCCTTAGGAAATGGACATTCGTATTCCATAGTATATACTAAACAAGCTTTTTATTTATTCCCATTCCTATTTCCATTCCACCAAACGTAACATTGTAGTATACTTGAACAAAATATAAACACCTTATATTCTAAGTAACATTCAATTGCTATTATTCTATTGTTATTTAATTAATTGATGCCATTAAATTAAATCAATTTCATCCCCGATTTCATTTTTTAGTCAATGGATTTAATTATTTATAGTCGATTGCCTGCATTACACAAATTTAATCATATCACCATCTTTCGGCTTAATTTCTACTATATTATTGAACTACAATTAATTGCTTTACAACTCACTTGACAAGACATTTTCATATTTTATTCAATGAAATTAATTATTGATGTTGATAACATATTTCATACAAATTAAGGTGATGTGTCCACCTTATGTAGTGATTTGCTCTTAATAACTATACATACTATTAATATTTATTTACTCCATATGCATATCAATTGCCATCCCAATTTTCATTTTTTTCCCAATAGACTTAATCATTTACATTGAGTACGTATATTACTCAAATTTGGTCATTTGTGGGATTTTTTTATAATTAGATTTATTACTACGGAAATGTATTATACATATTACTTAATGATTTTGAAATAGATATTAAGGCATTTGTTTTCAATTAATGCTTTTGAAATAATCAATAAAGGCATTACAAAGGTCTAGTGTGTTTCTATTAAGGTGTATTATTTTCATTATTATCATTTATTTATCCATTATTTTTGCTATCAATTTTAATTTTGTGCTTATTTCTGGTGTCTTATTGATTTCTATGCGGATGTGTTCCCTTCCTTGTGGTTTTTTATTGGGTTGCCAGGTCTAGTATATTCTTAAAAAAGTGTCACATACGTTTATGATAATGGAATCATTTAATTTCCATTAACTTCTTCATTTATATCATATAACTTAGATCCAATAACTTTCTTTTAACTCCTCTTACTGTATGCATTATAATAATATAAAAATAATGTAAAATCTGCTATATTCGATTAATTAATTCATAATTTGATTATAATGTAATTTTAGATCATAGTTCTATGTCCAAAATTGATAATATGTATATCATTTATCTTAAACATTAATATTTATTAAAGAATGAATAAATGGTGGTAAACAAAGAGGAAATTTTACCTTTTTTAATGTAGCATATTGAAAAAGATGAAAAAAAATAAGAACATTAGTCTCTAAAATATTATAACAGTGTATATATGCAATAGGCAAACAAAAAAGATATTTTAGTATAAGAACTTGAGTCCTATATGTTAGTTAGATAGGTGCCCTAGAGTCAATTGGATTGAGCTTTATTGTATTTACAATTGTACATTCTGTTGATTTGATAATAAAAGGTTGTATATTCATCTTACATGGCATTTATGATTATATGCAT
>JANHAO010015333.1:0-14871 GCA_026873985.1 Saraca asoca | reverse complement strand
CTTGTACAAGCAAATGCCAACAACATTCTAATGGCTTCTAGTCTAGCTACTAGTGCAAAGGTTTCATCAAAATCTATTCCTTCTTGGTTATATTCTTTTGCTACTAACCTAGCTTTGTTTCTTATAATTACTCCATTTTCATCCAATTTATTTCTAAAAGCCCAACAAGTCCATATTACATTATGATGATTAGATTTTGGCATAAGTGTCCAAACTTGATTTCTTGTAAACTAGTTTAATTCTTCTTGCATGGCCGAAATCTAATTGTCATCTTACAGGGCCCCTTAAACATTCTTAGACTCAATTAAGAAACAAAAACTGAGTAATTGCAAAAGTTTTTCAAATTATTGCATTTTACCTATTTAGTTGCATCTCCTATGATAAGATCTTTGGGGTGGGTGATCTCCTATGAATTTCTAAAGTTTTTTAGGAGAGCTGGGTGGTGTAATGTCTAGTATAGTGGAGTTTTTCTCTTCTCCTCTTAGTTCGATAGCATATACCTTTGATTTTTCTTGTTGATTTGCTAAAGTTGAGTAAGAGGTCCACTGGTCTTATTGATCTTCCTTTGCATTTAATCTGGGATCATTGAAAGCAAACTTATCAAAGACAATATGCACAGATTCTTCTATTTTTAAGGTCCTTCTATTGTATACTTTAAAGGTCTTGCTAGATGAAGAATAGCTAAGAAAAATACCTTCATCAGACTTAAGATCAAATTTATCTAGATTATCCTTGCCATTATTATGTATAAAACACTTACAACCAAAGACATGAAAGTATGTTATGTTAGGCTTTCTTCCAAAGTATAATTAATAGCGTGTTTTATTTAGACTAGGTCTGAGAAATACCCTATTCATAATATAGCATGCAGTGTTAATTGCATCAGCCTAAAAGGACTTTGAAAGTATGTTGTCATTTAGCATGGTTCTTGACCCAAACATCTGTTTTTTTTTTCAACAACACCATTCTGGTGTGGTGTCTTTGGTGTAGAAAAATTGTGACTAATGCCATGCATTTTGCAGAAACCAATAAATTCTTTATTTTCAAATTCTTTCCCATGGTCACTTCTTATGGAAATAATGGAACATCCTCTTTCATTTTGAATAACATTTGCAAGTCTTTTGAAGGCTTGAAATGTGTCATTTTTGTGAGATAAAAAGAGAGTTCATGTAAATCTAGAAAAATTATGCACAATCATGAATATATAAGAGTTGCCTCCATAACTTCAGATTTTGGATGGACCAATTAAGTCCATATGAAGCAAGTCAAGGGGTTTTGAAGTTGAAATAATGTTTTTAGATTTAAATGAGGATTCACTTGTTTACCTTTCTAACAAGTACCACATACTTTATCTTTGATGTAGTTCAATTTAGGCAAACCAGATATTAGATCCTTCTTGGATAATTTTCCAATTAATTCCATGTTTATATGTCCTAGTCCTCTATGCCAAATCCAAGTCTCATCATCAAAACTAATTAAGCATACTGAGTCCAGCTTAAATTTAGAGTCAAGATCAAGTTAGTAGACATTATTAACTCTATGTCCTATTAGTTTAAGTTAGTTATCACTGCCATTCATAACTAAACATTTATTTGAATTAAAGATAACCTTATTCCCTTTATCACAAAACTGACTTATACTCAACAAATTTTGTTTTAGACCATCTACATACAGAACATCATTTATGCAACAATAAGAGGACTTACCAATTTTACCAATCCCTTTAACTTTTCCTTTAGAGTTATCTCCAAAGATCACCTTACCTCCATTTATAGGTGTGAGACAAGCATACTTATCCTAGTTTCTGATCATATGCCTTGAACATCCACTATCTAGAAATCATAAATTTGTGCTTTGTCTCTCACATCTTTGCAACATGAAGTTTATACTAGCATTAGTCGTACTCACTGATTTTTTTGTCCATTAGCGTTAGTAGACATAACAGACATTTTCCTAATAGTTATAGATTTAAGTAACCATACTAATCTTTCATTTGGTTTTATCAAGTAAGTACCATTTCTAAAAGGACAATTTCTGATGTGATGGCCTTTATGATTATAGTAAAAACAGGTAATATTGATAGGGTTCCATCTTTTAAGTTTCCTATTGTTCTGCTGTCTAAATCCTAGACTAGCTCTATTGTAAGTAAACTTCTAATTCTGTAGCACATATTTTAATTTTTTGTTGTCAAAAAATCCTTATACTGTTTTAGTTAAAGTTTCAATTTCAAATTTAAATCGATTGCATTATTCACATTCTTTTCTAGTTAGAGTAGACAATTTAGCATTTTCCTTTTCCAAGAATTTAACTTTTTTAGTCAAAACTTTTTGCTCATTCTTAGAAGTAGTTAATTGCTTTTTGGTTTCTACTAATGAGTCACATAGCTTAACACAAAGATCATCTAAATCCTCGTCATCACTATTTTCATTAAAATCTTTCTCAAATTTATCATTGGATTTATTATTATTAGACATAGCAAAGAAAGGATTTTTGCTTAATACCTCAAGATTATCATTATGTTTAGCCATAAGACATAATAAAGGACCATCCTCTGATTCTTCTTCATTAGCAGTATCAGCCTCTTCATCATCCAAAATAGCAAAATTAGACCTCTTGTGGGATTGTCTCTTTTTCTCTCTCTCATTCTCCAATTGCTTCTTGAAATAGACTGGGCAATCTGGCTTGATATTGCCAGGGTTTTTACATTCAAAGCAAATAGGGATAGTATTGACTAAATTTCCTTGCTCAGTCTTGGTGTTATTCCTTCTTTAAGATGCTATTTTTCTCTTTTCCTTATTCTTCTTGTCTCTTAAAATTTTCTATAGTTTTTTACTTAGTAATGCCATATCTTCTTTGTTAATTATGTTTACATCAATTTCAGATTCAGATTCTCTTTCATCTGATTGTGTAGCTTTAAGTGCTAGAGTATTTTTATTTTTGTCATCCCCATTCTTTTTGTATCTTCTTATTCTAGCTTATTATCTTCAAGATTGCCAAAGAGCTCTTGAATTGTAACGATACTCATCTTCAATGACTCTTTGATTGCAATAACCTTGGGCTACCATTCTTCAGTCAAGGACCTTAGAATTTTATGAACAAGATTTGCATTTTCAAACTTTCTACAAAGTAATGTTAAATGGTTAGTAATTGCAGTGAATCTCTGGATTAAATCCTTAATTGACTCACCCTTCTCCATTTTAAACATTTCATATTGTAACATAAGAACATGCACCTTTGAAGCTTTAACTTCTGAGGTGCCTACATGTGCAATTTCTAGTATTTCCTTAGTAGTAGAATAGTTTGAGACCTTTTCACATTCATTAGGTGATAGGGAATTTGAAATTATCCATTTCACTTTAGCAGCAAGCAAATGTTTCTTTCTTTCATTTTCTATCCAAAGTGATTTATGTTTAAGTTCTACATCACTATTGATTATTGTCCTAGGGGTTCATTTCCTTCCTCTACCAATTCCCATATAGCCATATCTATAGCCTTAATAAAATCTTTCATCTTTTGCTTTCAATAGTTATGGTGTTCCCCATTGAAACTAAAAGGTTCGTGCACTGGTGGACATTCAGATAACAAAAAGTAATTAGAATCCATATTTTTCAAGAAAAACACAAGTACATCAAGAGTCAAAGCTCTGATACCAACTAACGACCTTAGTAAAAGATATAAAATGTGGAAAACATGGGTTTTGCCTTTATTCCTTTACAAGAATGTATATACACCTTAGTTTAATATAGATTTTTCTTTTGAATTCAACAAGAACTGTAAATTATTGCCTTGTATTGAGAGGTGAGTAGACAAATAATCAGTGTTTTATAGAAATAGTAGATTTAATAATTGTGTAGAAAGAATTTAGATGTAGAAGCAAAAAGAGAGATTAAAGATATGGATTTTTAAAATGGTTCAACTTGAATTGAAACCACAATTCAAGTCTACTCCACTTGGATCATTCTTTAACTGGAAGATTACTTTATTAAGAAAACAGTTAGGATTAAAAAGGCTCCTGAAAGGTTAGTTCAAAAACAAACACAAGAATTACATAGGCTCTTGCTAGCCTAAGAAAAACTACAAGAATTAAAATAAGCTTCTGCTAACCTATACAAGATTTGTATTACCCTAGAAACCTTAAAAGAAAAATGAAACAAATAAAGGTATAGTAAGAAAATACAATACCACTGGTTTGAGATGAAATCTCAAACAATCAAGATGAATTTTGCATAGCTCTGATTTAATCTTTTGAATGATTTGAGAAAAGTAGTGAGATGCTAGCCAATCTTGTTTTGCTCAATTTTCTCAAAGAGTTTCATAGTTAAAGGAGGAAGAAAACTATTAAAACTTGTTGAAAGCTGAAAATAATTGGGCTTTTATAACTCCTGTAACCAACTGTAATAGAATAACTAACTTTTAATTAGTAAATTGATTTAAAGTGGTTATAACTAATGAATTAGTTTGGTAATTGAATCTTAGTCCTTTGACATTAGGTATTGAATCGATTACTGAATCAATTCAGGAAAAATTCCTAACCTTTGATAAAAAGTGTTTTTCAAAACTTTTCTTTACAAATTGATTGATGAATCAATTCCAAGATGAATTTTCATAAGTTCTTTAGTGAATCGATGCATGAATCAATTCATAAGGTAAAAAATACTTTTATAAAATTTATACTTGTGAAAAGATATTTAAAAAGACTTTGTTTGAAAAATATCTTCAAGTGTTTTAATTGTATCTCATTATATTTTAAAAAGTAATTGAATCAAAACCTATTTGAATTCATTTATAAAGGATCCTATTAAAATAAAAATAAATCCTAGGTCTATTCTTTGATCTTTTTCAATCAGTTCCTTTGAACCTGTAAAACAAATCAAAAATACTAAAGTATACTGTCAGATAAAATTATTTTTCAACATTAAAACTAAAGAAAATATGTAGTTAAGGTAACCTGGGCTAACAGTTTACTTTAATCCAACTACTCAAAAGAGGTCTTCAACTGACTTTCAAAGAAAAAGTACTTGGATGAGGATGTAAAGCATCTAGAACACTATTAGTATCCTTAATATCATTCACAAACCACAAAATGATAAAGGATGGAACAAGAGCAAAAGTAAAGGTTGGAGGGAAAGTTCTCTGATTACACTATTTCCATAAAACCAAACTGTAACACCCCATCTGAAAAGATAAGTTTTTTTCAATCCATTCTTTGCACTTCATCATAAAAAAAGAGCTTTTATATTTATTTGTTACAAGAGTGGGCCAAACTTGTGTAGCCACTACACAGTCTTTTAAGATGTGCATCTTGTATTCATAAAAGCCATGATAGTTAATGAAAATAGGATTTCCTAGGTTCTTCTTATGTCATTCCACATTAGTAAGAATTCCATGATTATAACATTGCTATAAGAATATACGTATTCACTTAGGACCATTCCACCTTCATATTTTGGCCTAAATTCTAATATCATTATGGGCATATGGCCACTATAGGAGCATATAAGCCTTACTGACCTTGAATAAGCCTTTGTCATTTCCTGCCCAATAAAGAAAATCAGGCATTAAGAAAAGACAGAAGAGGATGAGTAGTAATCCTCAAAATTATGTTACAGGAGAGCCATTGGCCAATAATAGTCAAGTTCCATTGGCCATCATTATCAAGAAAAGAAGAGACTTTTTGATCACTTAAAATAGAAAGCATAAAGCAAACAATCATATCCTTGAGACATAAATTCTCAACCCATTTATCATTCTACAAGAAGATCAAATTATTATCTCCAATACTCCAAGAGATCCCATCGAGAATAAATTGCCAAACATTCTTTATATTCTTCTAGAAAATTGCGTTTGAATTTTTTATAACAATATGACCAAGCTAATCGTCATTTCTCTTGTATTTACCTTTTAGCACTTGGACCCACAAGTCAATAGAATCATTCAGAATTTTCCAAGCTAGCTTCATAAGACATGCATTATTCATATCACATAAATTTCTAAAGCCTAAGCTACCAATCTCTTTTAGATGATAAAAGGTATCCTAAGAAATAGTGTGGAGCTTTCTCTTAGTTGAATCATACCCCAAAGAAAATCTTTTTGATATTTCTTAATTTTAGCCAAAATGATAGAAAGAATGTGAGAAACCTGCATTGTATGAATAAGGAGTGACCTTATAGCTAACTTTGCCAAAATTACTCTACTAGTCATGGACAAACACTTCATCTTCTAACTAGCGAGCTTATTTGCACTTTTTTCATTATATCATTGAAAGTGTTTCTAATGACTATTTTATGCAAAGGAGGAATACCCAGATACAAACCCAAGTCCTCAGTTGAACAAAAACCACATTTGGATATAATTTTTTTTTCCTTATTTCTAATTTTACATTCCTTGAGAAAAAATATTGGTTTTAGACTAATTCACCTTTTGACCAGAAGCATTAGAAAAGTAATCAAGACACTTTATCACAATATCAATTTGATTTTTAGTTGCTTCACCAAAGAGAAGAAGGTCATTAGCAAACATTAAATGTGAGATACTAGTCTTCTACCAACTCTTAAAGGAATTCAATTTTTATTGGAGATTGCATCACTAATAATATACAACAATTTATCCATGCACAATACAAAAATGTAAGGAGATAGCAGATCACCTTGTTTCAAACCTGTAGAGGGATGGAAGTTTTCTATTTTGATACCATTCCACAACAAATTAAAAATAGTAGAAGAAAGACATCTCATAATGAGTCCAATCAACTTTTCTTCTAATCTGCCTTCTATAAGAATTTTTTTGATAAAGTCCTAATTTAACCTGTCATAATCTTTTTCCAAGTTAACTTTGATAGAAAAAAAAACCCTCTTTACCTCTCATCTTCATGGAATGAATCATTTCTTGAGTGATGACAAAATTGTCTTGGATACAACGACCTATCATAAAACTTGATTGGAAAGGAGAAATTAACTGAGGTATCAAGGGCTTTAATCTATTAACAATTATTTTTGTAATGCATTTGTACATAATGTTGCAAAGAAAGATATGACAAAATTGATTGATAAACTCTAGTTTCTCAATTTTAGGAATAAGATATATTAGAGTTTTATTAACATCAAAGAGCTATTTACCATTGAAAACCTCCTTGATGAAGGAAAAAATATTTTTTTCTAACTATATGCTAATTGTTCTAGTCAAATAAAGCTGGATAACCAACCCCTGAGGTTTTAGATTGCCCAATAGAAAAAATCACCTCCTTAAAAAAGATTTCTCGAGCCAACTCCCTTTTCTAATTGTCATTTATAGTGGGAAAGACCATAACTATAATAACCAAATGACGGGTTACCAAATCATCATTAAATAGGCCTTTATAAAAATTATAGATTAAGTTAACAAGGTTATGCCTATTGTTTACCCATTTGATGTGATAATTTCTTAGCATTTTAATTCTATTTCAACTTTTGCGAGTGATAGTTTCTGAATGATAGTACTTTTTGTTTCTATCACCTTGATTTATCCATAAAGCTTTAAATTTTTGATGCCATAATCATTCCTCGTGCACTAGATTCATAGACAAATATCTTTGAAGATTAACTTCCACATTAGCTAGAAAAGGATTAAAATGATTTTTTGGGGAGTGTTGGATGCGAGCTATTCTCGCTAACAGCTTCTTTTTTCTTCATTTTATGTGTCATAGGACATTCACATTCCAATCTTTCATCTCAAGAGTAAAATCTTTAATGGCTTCAACTAAGTTTTGATTATAACCCCATTATGAAGATAAAAAGTTCTTGAACTTATCATGAGTCAATCACACAGCTTCAAATCTAAAAGGTCTTTCCACTTTATCAAAAGGTAATACCACCTAAATCTATGCAAATAAGATGATGATCTAAAAAAAATTCTAGTTAGAACTTGCACGAAAGTCTCACTAAACTTCAGGCTCCATTCTATATTACAAAGAGCATAATCCAGCTTTGTAAAAAGATAAGTGTAGTCTGGATTTTTGGGACCTTTCCAAGTTTAACTACCACCTTGAGCATTAATCTCCAACAAGTTACAATGATTCATTCTCTCATTAAATAAGGAAACCTTATTCCAATTAAAGGGAGGACCACCTTTTTTTTTTCTAGAGGGATCACTTAAGTCATTAAAATTGCTTGCCATTAATTCAGACACTGAAATATTGTGACTAATATCTTTCATATGTCTCCATAACACTTTTTCAAATCCAAAGTTAGATTAGAGTACACAGTAATAAAATACCAAGCTTTTCCATCATGAAGGAGTAACTTGATATGAATAAATTAGAAATTATTTAATTGAACTTCAACAGAGATTTTTTGACTTTTCCAAACCATCCAAATCTCTCTTGAGAAACCATTCCTTTTCGTAAGCTCCTATTTATTAAAACTAAGAGCCTGTAAAATAAAGCCATTATATTGCTAGCAATATGGGTTTCCAACAAAATTAAAACATCTGGGACATTATTATTCAACAAAGTGAAAACTTGGTTCACGAAACTCTTGTGCCCTATACCACAACAATTCCATAACATAATATTTTTAATAATTAAAACTTTAGAAAAAAGACCAGCAAACTAGGGACTTCACTGCAAGTCTATGTTTTCGGCATTAACTATTCTGACACCTTGCTCCTATACTGAGTAGAAATTTGAAACTCCAATCTTCCAACATCATTTTCTAGAGGGATGCAATCATCTAGGAGTTCAGGATCCTTACTTTCAATATAGACCACCTACACCTAAGAATAGTCTGAGTGCATTTGGCCTTGATCTACTTCAAGAATTGGAGTGGGAAGCATATGTGAAATTTGGGAAAGAAAGATATTAGAAGGGTTTGGAAAAGTTTTCTGCATTACACATTGGGGTTTTGGATGTGCATCATCGATAGAATTCATGAAAATAAGAGCTTAGGCCTTCTTGGTAGAGTTCTAGTCAGGCCATGCACTAGTTAGTCTCACTTTTTGTTTTCTTGTAAAAAAAATTGGTCTGAGGCCCATTATTTGTTTTGTTAAGTTTAGAGACTATCATGTCATACACCTTAGGGCCCTTTAATTGGTCATAATAAGTATTTTCTTTTCCATAATTATCTCATTCAAAATCAGGATTCTGCTCATTGTATAAAACATTAAAACATAAGCTTGAAATGAAATTTTGATTGCCTTTTTTTATTATTATTACCATTTTTAGCACCTTCGTAATATGATTTTTTATAATAACATTGTGATTTTGGGTAATCATCCAATTGCTATAATAGAGGTTTTTTTGTTAGAGTGCCAACAACAACACCTTTAACCTCAACTTACATCACCCTTTAACCATTTTTCGAAGCTATTTCCATTGGTTTCTTTAGGCAACCATCTGCAAGATGTTCATATTTCCCACAATTAAAACAAATTGTGTGAATACTCTTATACCTAATACAATTTGTTTGCCTTAAACTGAGTATTCAGACAATAACTCCTCATTAAGATTTACTTCTATGCATATATAGGCATATTTTCCTCTAACTTACTATACGTTAATAGTATCAACCTTCAAAGTTTTTCCAAATTGATTTCCTACGAAAGTTAGAAACTTTTTATCAGAAAGTCTCATAGAAAGGTCAGGTAGTCTAATCTATATTGCAACTTTTTCTATTTCAGCTTCCTCTGGATCAAAATCCAAATCCCATTGCCAAATAGTCAAATAATGATCAAATAATAATCATGGACCATTTGTATGAACAAACTCATAGTCAGAATATGTACTAAACTTCACCAAGTAAAAGTGATTAGATCGATAATGTCCAAAATTCCATCCCCACCCCATAATTGGTGCAACTTTGATTCAAGCATACAAAAACCTATTTTCCTGTCTAGAAGTTTAATGATGAGAGTTCTCCTCTAAGGTTTGCACATTCTTTTTCTCCTTTTCCTCTAAAATAATAAAGTTTGGATAAGGTTTGATTCCACCCATGTTTTTGACAATGGAAAATCTACCAAGGTCCTCATCATCTAACCTTTCATCCCTTGAAAGTTAGTCATTCTCAGAAAATTCAAATTCCTTATAGCTTTTTTGATCAAAACATTTACCACTAACCAGGGTATCTTTGTAAGATTTATCCAAAAGCTTTAGAAAATCATCATCATATGAAATTAGACCACCCTTCTCATATGTGAAGCCTTCACCATTTTGTTTGATCTTTTTGGTACTCCATTGGAGAAGATTAGTTTCTTTCTCTGTTATCAAGTTCATCTCTAGAGTTTCAAACTTTTAATTATATCTCATTCTATGAGCCAAGTAAAATTTATCTGAAGGAATCAAAAAAGGAAATATCTTTATAATTTGATGAGATGATTTATGCTAACCCCCTATTACCAATGACAAGCCCAATGTTGTGAAGCAGGCTAGCAGCTTCATGATATTTCAAATCCTTCTCATTTAATTGAGCAGTAAGTTTCTCTTCAAGCTGCTTACATCTTCTTGGTCCATAACAAATTAGAGTTCATTAAATTTATTTGTTTTTAAAGTATAGGTTAAAGTAGACCATTTCCTAAAGAAATGAACCCATGTATTATTATAGTAAATTGGGCCAACATATGGGCTCAAGCCCATTTTGCAACAACTGCATCGGACTACACGTTGGAAAAGGCCCATGCAAATTTATGGGAGAGCTTGTCCATAGTGTGAGGGATTGATAAGGAGAACTTCTGAGTTCAAAAAGTTTTGAGGGAAAAGGAAAAGTCTGATAATAGAGGGGTTTGGAGACTTCAAAAGGGTAAAAAGAAAGGACGGAGGATCATTGTTAGTTTTAGTTCCCGCTTCGCCACATCACCGAGCAATAGTTGATGCATTTTCAAAGAATCGTTACTGTTAGAGCTCGAAGAAGGAGCTAACGAACCACCATTAAAGCCGCCATGAACCAGAGTAGTCACCTTCCTCCATTGCTGAGATTGTGCAAACGTGTTGTTGATCGTCTTTGAAGTTTCTTGTTCTTGTCGTTGATGCTATACAGATTAAGATATGAATTAAGTACTCCTTGACTAGGTTCAGTTCTCTTGATTGCCTCTGAAGTTTCTTGTTAGTATTCTTTCTCGCACAAGTTCGTTTATCCGTTTGGCTAATTTTTATTAGCCAAGAATTGTGTAAATGTCGTTAAGTGTAGTCAAACAGTGAGGCTTCTGATAATTTGCAAGAACCTCCACGCCATTATTATATGGTGCATTTCACGTAACTGTAATAATCGGACTCTGCGTTATGCTGCGTGACGTGAGTGTATTTGTGTAAGTGCGGTAGTATTAATTTTGGTGGTTTGTATTAGTATAGGTGATTCGTTGACCTCCAATATGGAACGGAAGGTTATTGAGTTGGACCAAGGATGGGATTATATGGAACGGGGGATCACAAAGCTGAAGAGGATTCTGGAAGGATTATCTGAACCAGCTTTCACTTCAGAAGAGTACATGATGCTATACACGTATCCCTTATTCTATTTCAGTCTGGGTTGATTTGATTTATTATTGGCTGTTGCATTCCTTTCCTTAATTATCAGAATCATTTATAATATGTGTACTAAAGAGTCACCACATGACTATTCTCAACAGCTTTATGATAAATACAAGGAGGCTTTTGATGACTAATATAAATCTATTGTAAGGAAATCTTCCTTCATTTTTAATATGGGGACCCTATGCTTTGTCTTTTCTTCGATTTTCCATTCATAATGAGTCTGATGCTGTTTCTCTCTCTCTCTCTCTTTTCTTTTTTAATTTGTCACTTTGATATAGGTGATGCCATCTCTAAGAGAGAAGCAAAATGAATTTATGCTGAGAGAGCTTGTTAATAGATGGACAAACCATAAAATTATGGTTAGGTTGCTATCATTGATCTTCCATTATCTTGATCAATGCTTCATTACTCAACGCTCATTTCCTGATCTCCATTCAGCTGGATTTTTTTTGCTTCCATAATTTGGTTAGTTATCAAGCATCTTTACCCCTCTCTTCATATAACCGTGAGCAGAATAGTGCATGCTACCTCTGTTCAGGCATTGTTTCTCCTCACTTCCATTCTGTCACTGACTATGTTTATCTTTGTAGTTTCATTTACTATAGACATGTCCATTTCGTCATCCTAGGTTTATGAGGAGGTGCATGCTAATGCTAAAGATGTTGTGATTACTCTGGTAAGTTTGTTGCTTCACGTTACAAAGGTATACCTTGTTTAAAGTGATGTCGTCAGAATAGCATGTTGCTTGCAATGCGGATTGACAGGGAACGTGAGGGAGAGCAGATTGAGAGATCATTATTGAAAAATGTCCTTGATATATTTATTGAGGTTGGTATGGGGCAAATGGACCGTTATGTACAGGATTTTGAGTCACAGATGCTTTGTGACACTGCTCATTACTACAAACGCAAGGCAACAAACTGGATTGAGTCTGACTCTTGTCCAGATAATATGCTGAAGGTGTGTACATTATGCTTCTGGGTGTTGTATGTTGTTAGTTGACCTGTTTTACAACTTTTTTCCTAATCACATAGGCAGAGGAGTGCTTGAAAAGAGGGATGGAAAGAGTGTCTGATTACCTGCACTCTAGCAGGGAGCAAAAACTGGTAGAGTTGAGTATGCATATATAACTCTCAAATCTAAATGTTTATATAATAATTACAAGTGCTTGGACTTTTCTGTTTCTTGGTTTGATCGATAAATAGTGATTGGTTTGATTGAATAACTCTTTATCCTCTGCTTTTCTTGTTAAAAGAAATCTGCTTACTTATATGGTCATGCTTTTCCACTTGTCTTAAATTTATAACAGAAAGTGCAAAAAGAGTTGCTGGTGACCCATGAAAATTTCTTAGTTGAGAAGGAGCATTCTGGCTGCTGTGCCTTGCTTAGAGATGACAAGTTATTGTTGCTTGCGTCGCTTTTTTTTTTTTTTTTGTCTCTTATACATTTTGTCCTATGAGCCCTTTGATTTATCCTCATCCTCATGATTCATGCCATGTTTAGATGTGAGACCTCTCTAGGATCTATAGACTATACCATAAAATACCCAAAGGTTTGGATGCTGTTGCCAATATTTTCTAGCAGGTTGATACTTTTGTGCTTGATTTTTCTTTGGGATCTTTTTTGTAATTTAATTCTCCCGTCATTGATGGTTGTCTTATGTCTGGTTGCAGCAGGTTATCAAATGAGGGCACAGCATTGGTCCGGCAGACTGAAGAAGTTGAAAACAATCAGGTGTAGTATAATGTTCAGACAAAGTTGACTGCATTGGCAATTTGGCAATATATATTCCGTATTGTTGCACTTCCAATTCTGCTGATGGTGGATTGATTGCTAACATGCAATTCAATAATAAAGTGCAGTTTTTATAGGATTGAATTTTTACAACCTGAAGTTTAGTGGGCATTAGGGTTAGAGCTTTACTTCAATTAACAGCAATACTGTGGTTGGTTATGCATTTATCAGCAATGATAAAGAACAGTTATGATAGGATTGAATTTTTACAACCCGAAGTAAGTTTAGGGTTAGAGCTTTACTTCATTATACATTTAACAGCAATACTGGTCGGTTATGTTTTCATTCAATAATCCTAATTCCTCATGCTTTTTATTCGGTGTTAGTTGCTGATAATTATGTTTTATGTTTCATTGTTCAAGACCACAAATGGATCCAGCACTAAGGAACAAGTAAGTTCTGGCATGTTTTATTTTACTTATAATAGCAGTTGGAAATGCTTACTTTAATTATGCGATGCTACAGGTCCTTCTCCGAAAATTCATTGCATATGTCAATGATTGCTTTATGAATCACACACTATTTCACAAGGTTTGTTGAAAGGGGGTTATTTAGCACTATACTTTTGATCATGTTTAAATTTTTAATTAATAATAATATAATTTAATTTGTTTGTTCAACAGGCATTAAAAGAAGATTTTGAGATGTTCTGTAACAAAACTGTTGCTGGGATTTTTAGTGCTGAAACATTAGCTACATTCTGTGACAATATCCTTAAGAAGGGTGGAAGTGAGAAGCTCAGTGATAAGGCAATAGAAGAAACCCTTGAAGAGGTAGACTTGATGGACTGTTTCATCAACCTTACATAACTATGCATTTTTCTTGGTAATTATTTTTAAACTCTACAGGTAGTGAAGCTGCTTGCTTATATCATTGACAAGGATGTTTTTGCAGAATTCTACAGGGCATCCTCTTTTCCTGTTTTGTTCCTCTGCTCATTTTATAGCCCCTTTTTTTAATAGATTCCAACTTAGTTTGCATTTTTTGATGGTTGCAGGAAAAAGCTGGCATATAGATTGCCTTTTGACCGTAGTGCTAATGAGGATCATAAAAAGAGTATTTTGACAAAGCTAAAGCAGCTATGTGGTGGACAGTACACATCAAAGATGGAGGGGATGGTGAGTAGGCATTGCTTATCAGACTACCTTGATATTGTCTACCTATTTGTTAGACATCCTGTGGTTTAAAGTAAATTATTCCGTCTTTCAGGTTACAGATTTAACATTGCCTCATGATAATCAAGCAAACTTTGAGGAATATCTTAATGATAACCCTCGTGCAAATCCTGGGATTGACTTGCCAGTCACTGTTCTTACTCCAGGATTTTGGCCAACTTATAAGTCTCTTGACATCAACCTTCCTTCAGAGATGGTAAGAGCATAATTCAGATAGTACTTAAGTTTCTCATATTAGTGGTTTTTTATAAGACAGGTCTTATGTTGTACTATATTGTATCAATTATGGTTCTGATGGAGTTGTGGCCCAAGAATTGGGTCTGGATCAGGGTATAAGTAAGCCCAAAGTAGTTCAAGTTTATTCTAGAAGACCCAGAATTAATTAAGTAAGTTGGGCAGTAAATA
>JANHAO010015332.1:0-14879 GCA_026873985.1 Saraca asoca | reverse complement strand
TTAATCACGAAAGTAGATTAAATTTCTTTAGGAATCTTTATTAGTTTGCATAGATCTTAAAGGGCTTAATTTAATCTAATTCTACAGAAGTAGGTAATTAGGTTGATTTGGGTACTATTATTAGATCTTGAAAGAGGCTATTAATTAATTTAAGCAAAATCATCCTCAAATAAATTAAGTAATCATAATAGGAAAGAAATCAATTAATTGTTAAAAATTATAATTATGGTGAAATCTTAATCATAGGCTTTTATTATTATACTTTGCTTAATTATTTTGCCTGTTACTTTTACATTAGATCTTTCTTTTCTTTTGTTGTTCTTATCTGATTTAGGCATCTTAAAATTGCAAACATCTAGTAGTTAAAATGAGATCTCTGTGGGATTCGACTCGTATTCGCTAGTACTAACTACAGCTACACCGTGTGCTTGCGGAATTACAACATTAGATGGTCAAAGAACTACTCCAAAGGATAGAGCAGTTAGAAAAGAACTCTGCATCCTAAAAGAACTGAGAATCCCACAAGGAGAGAACTCCACTCTCCAGTCAAATTGAAATAGAGCCCCTTCCCTGTAGATTTAAAATTTCGAACATCTCCCTCTATAATGGAGATAGCGATCTTTACAGCCATTTGAATGCTTTTAACGTCCAGATGGACTTGTAAACTTCCAATTCACTGGTGAAGTGCCGAGTCTTCCTGACCACATTCGGAGAGGTGCTGTGGACATGGTTCAAAAGTTTCCCAAGCTTGTAGCATAAGGAGTTAGGAGGAATGTCAAATGAAGTTCCTCAATCAATATAGGATGTTGAAGAAGCAGCTCACCCCCTCCGACCACTTAGCCACGATCTTCTAGCAGAAAGATGAGTCGCTCAATGACTATATCACCAGGTTCCGACAAGAGGTTAGCAATGTGAAAAACCCATCGGACGAGAGTGTCCTCACGGCAATCTCAGCTGACCTCCAAAAAAATGGAAAACTATATGAGGACATATACAAGTTCCCTATTAGGAGCCTGGATGAGTTCTATGAACAAGCCGCTAAAGAGATCTGATGGGAAAAAACCTTCAGTCCAAAGAAATCGAACAAGAAGGAGGAGGTAAGCACCTCCAACTAAGGTAGGAAAAGAAGTGGAGGTAGGAGTAACAAAGAAGGCTAGAAGGAGGGCTCTGGAGGCCAAACCGCGAAGAAAGCCCAGAGCAAACATTTCAACCTCGGGGTCGCTACGATACCTACACCATTTTGTCGGATGCTCTAGATAGGATCTACGTGATCGAGAGGGACAATGAAGACTTTGGCAAACCCAAGCCCCTAAGAACCCCTATTGAAAAGAGGAACTGCAACAAATTCTATGCCTATCATAGCAAAGTCGGGCACAACATATTGGATTGCTGGGCTTTAAAGGCTGCCATTGAGGACCTTATTAAGAGAGGCCATCTAAAAGATTATGTGGTAAGATCCCTGGGGCAGTGACCCTCACGTCTCCAGCAGCCTACACCACAACGTCACTAAACTCTAAAGCATGAGAAAGTGCCCTCCATGAGGATCATCTTCACCATACATGGTGGACCTCACATCGCAGGTCTTCAAATCAATCACATGACCACTACGTGAGAGTGGCAGGTCATGTCTTTCTAGCGAGTCATGTGGGATGTGAAAGGCTTGCCAAGAAGGCTAAGATAACTTCAGATAGCATCTCATTCATGGAGAAGGACGCACAAGGGATTCATTATCCTCACAACGATACAATTGTCATCTGACAAAGATCGACAATGCGGAGGTGAGAAGGATAATGGTTGATACTGGGAGCTTCGTGAACGTGATGTACAAGGGATGCTTCGACAAGATGGGTGTGAGCATGAATCAGCTGAATCCATCACCCAATCCCTTTTATGGTTTTACAGGAGATGGGATACTTCTGATGGGATGAATCAGACTCCCAGTTACTCTGGGGGACCTCGATAAATAAGCAACTGTCATGGCAAACTTTTTGATTATAGACTGTCCCTCGACCTACAATGTGGTGCTGGGGTGACCCGCCATGAACGATTTTGATATGGTGACATCAACCAGGACCCTAACCATCAAATTCCTGACCTCAAACGGAGTCGGATGCATACAAGGGGAGCAGCAAGTAGCCTGGTGCTGTTGTGAAGACGTAGTTAAACTTAGGGTTCAAGGAAAGAAGGTAAATGTGATGTCCAGAGGAGAACCCTGGGCAGCGAGTGTAAAAGGGGTTAGTCATGACCTTGACCCTTGAGAGGTGGACACTGAGCGAGACACCGGACCAGTTAAAAAGCTTGAGGATGTGCAAATAACCAAGGAGGACAAAGAAAGATGCCTCAGGTTGGGTAAATGCCTACCGCCCGATGTGAAAGTACAATTGATCTCAAGGCAAATATGGACATTTTTGCCTGAAACCATAAAGACATGGTGGTCATCGATCCGAATGTGATGTCACATAGATTGAATATCGATCCCTGGGTCAAGCTAGTTTTCCAAAAAAGAAGACTAATGACTGTCAAGCGCTACACGACACTCAAAGAAGAGGCAGATAGGCTCTTAGCAAATAACTGCATCCGAGAAGTGCACTACCCCACTTGGGTGGCCAATCCCGTCCTCATAAAGAAGAAGAACAGGAAGTGGAGGATGTGTATTGATTTTACTGACCTTAATAAGGCGTGCCTTAAAGATAGTTTCCTTTTGCCAAGGATAGACCAGCTTGTAGATGCAATGGCGGGGCATGAACTCCTCAGCTTTATGGATGCCTATTCAGGGTATAATCAAATTCCGATAGATGTACAAGACGAAGAGCATACCTCATTCATTACTAATCACGATTTGTACTACTATAAGGCAATGCCCTTCAGGCTTAAGAATGCGGGGGCAACCTACCAGCAATTAGTAAACATGATGTTTCAAGAGTAGATTAGCAAGACCATGGAGGTATATATTGATGACATGCTGGTAAAATCTAAACAGCTCGTCGGTCACATCCGTGACCTAAATGAGATGTTCCAAACCCTGAGAAGGTATCAGATAAAGCTGAACTGGCACAAATGTACGTACAAAGTGGCCTTAGGTAAATTTCTCGATTTCATAGTCAATAATAGAGGGATTGAAGCAAATCTAAAGAAAATCAGAGCACTCCTTGATATGCATTTTCCCACCAGTCCAAAGGATGTCCAAAGCTTGAAAGGTCAGGTCATTGTGCTTAGCAGATTCATTTCGAAAGCAACGGACAAATGTGTTCCCTTCTTTGACATCCTTAAAAAGGTGAAGAGGTGCGAGTGGACCCCGAAGTGCAAGGACGCTTTTTAGAAACTCAAATTGTACCTCGACTAGGCACCTCTCCTTTCCAAACCAAAAGAGGTGAAAGACTGAAGTATACTTAGGGGTATCCCAGCATGCCTTGAGCGCGGCCTTAACATGAGAAAAGGGAGAAACTCAACTTCCTATCTATTATGTAAGCAAAAGACTGTTGGATACTGAAACAATATATTCACCTATGGAAAAGCTTGCCTGTTGCTTGGTCATCGCCTCAAGAAAGCTACGACCCTATTTCCAAGCCCACAACATCAAGGTCCTCACACAGTTCCCGCTGAGACAAGTCCTGCAAAAGACAGATGCGTCAGGACGGCTACTCAAATGTGCAATAGAGCTCGCTTAGTTTGACATCAAATATAAGCCTAGAATAACCATCAAAGGACAAGCACTGGCTGATTTCATTGCTAAATTCACGGGACCTGCACAAGAAGAGGTAAAACTTCTGGAGACCCCATAGTGGGAGTTATTCGATGATGGGTCATCCAGCGACCAAAAGGCTGGAGTATGGATGCTTCTCATTAGTCCAAAAGGACACAAGGTCTTCTGTGCTCTAAGGTTTGGCTTTCAAGCCACTAACAATGAAGCTAAGTACGAGGCCTTATTGGTGGGTTTGCAATTGGCCAGAAAGGTGCATGCCGAGAGATTAAAGATTTTCAGTGACTCATAACTCATCGTTTGCCAGATGAAGGGTCAATACCAAGCTCAAGGGCAGAAGATGATGAACTATCTCTAAAGAGTCCGAAAGTTGTTAGGCTCCTTCCAACAATTCAAGATCAGTCAGATTCCACGAGCCCAAAACATGCATGCTAATGCTTTGGCCCGTCTATCTACTAGTGACAATCCCAATCTCATAGGAATGATCCCAGTAGAGCTCCTTCCATCCCCGAGTATTGAGCATCAAGATGTTGTGATGACAATTGTCGAAACACCTAACTCCTGAATGAATTTGATCCTAGACTACCTGCAGAACAAGATGTTACCAGAAGATAAACTCAAGGCACGACATCTATGAGCTCGAGCAGCCAAATATTACATCTGGGATGACATACTTTACAAGAGAGGGTTTATGACCCCACTTTTGAGATGCATAGATGGCGATGACTGTAACACCATCTTGGAGGAGATTTATATAGGTCATTACAGAAACCATGCTAGAGGTTGTCCTTGGAATAAAAGGCTCTTCGACAGGGATTCTACTGGCCGACCATAAAACAAGATGCTATAGACCTCGTCAAGAGGTGTGATAAGTGCCAGATGTTCACAAGGGTGCCACGAGCTCCACCAACCTACCTGTAGCAAATGACCAGTCCGTGGCCATTCGTGATTTAGGGGATGGACTTGATCGGACCACTTCCTAAGGCTCAGGGAAATTGTAAGTATGCAATAGTAGCCATAGGTTACTTCACTAAGTGGGCAGAGGCGAAGGAACTTGCTGAAATCTTAGCTTCCAAGGTTGAAAAGTTCGTGTGGAACAACATTATCTGCAAGTTCGGAGTCCCTTAACAAATTGTGATCGATAACGGGACTCAGTTTACTAGTGAGTAGTTCATCAAGTTTTACGATGACCTCAAAATTATTAAAAGTTTCACAACCGTAGACCATCCGTAAGCCAATGGGCAAGTAGAAGCCATCAACAAGATTATCAAGAAGATCTTGAAAACCAAGTTAGAAGCTAAAAAGAGAGCCTGGGTGGGTGAATTGTAGGCAGTACTATAGGCTTATAGGACCACGCCTAGCAACTCCATAGGGGAAACCCCCTTTTTGATGGTATACGATGCAAGGGAATGATCCCAGCAGAAATTGAGGTCAAAACGCAGTGAAGAATTGCCTTCAACCCAGAGGACAATGAGCAATTGCTCGCTACAAACCTAGACCTTGTGGAGAAAATGAGAGAAAAAGCTAGTCTCAAGACCGCAACCTACCAGTGACATATAGCAAGATATTACAATCACAGAGTATGAGCTCGAAAGTTCAAACCCAATGATCTCATTCTGCATCTCTTCCTTTCTAGAGCATGGAAACCCAACGAGGGAACTTTAGGACTGAACAGGGAAGGTCCATGCCTTATTAAAAGGTTCATGAGTGATAGAGCCTATCATTTGGCAGACATAAATGGAGTGGAGTTCCCCCAAACTTGGAATGCCGAGCACCTCCACCGTTATTATCAATAAGTGTCTTGGTGTACAAGAGTTTGTCTGTTGTAAATGTGTATATAATTCTTTGAATTCTTTATGGAATAAGATTAGAAAAGAGAGTTCTATGTAAAGTTATATATTATGCAATACAATAATAGTTGATATAGCATGTCAAATTCGTATAAGCAAACAATTTTGCACATTCAAGCATGAAAGTAATGAAGAGAAATATGTTCGATTTCCATCACAATAAAGTCATTTCATACAAATTGTCTGCAAAGTTTGTTATAAGTCTTAGAAATAAAGAAAAACAAAGTTACAAATTTCATATCCTAAGAGGTCAGAGCCTCAGGAGCTAAGCTTTCATCAGGCTAAGGGTCAAAAGCTGGAGCACCAAGAACTCTAACCATTGGAGCAACATCAGCAACTTGAGGGCTACCTTCTCCTTGGATGGCAACTTCGGAAGGAGGAACTTTAACCCCAGCACTCTATCCTTTCCTTGCCACTCTCCTTTTATAGTGATCCACGGCTTCAAGAGCTTGGGGGCCGAAGAAGGAGAAATCCAGCTCAAGATGTTTCTCCCACAAACTGTAGAAGACAGAAGCACAAGTCTTAGTCCTCGTTTCCCTGGTTGTTTCCGCCACCAGCGAGGATGTTTCTACTTTGATCTTAGTTGCCTCTTCTTTGGCAAGTTGAAGTTCTCTCTTGAATACCAATAATTCTCCATTGGCAGCCTCAGCTCATTGGTCTGCGGATTTCACATTTTGCTCAGCGGTGTCGGCCACTTTCATTGCTAACTGTACCCATGACTGGATTTCATCCAGCTCTATTCTTGCCTTGTTTAGGTCGTTGGTGGAAAGGCCAAAGTTTATCTCAGCAATTTCATGATGCTCTGCCTCACGAGATAGAGTAGTCTCCAGCTCTTTGACTTTCTCCTTGAGCTCCAGGACCTCAGCGATTTGAACTGCCAGCTTATCCATGAAAGCGAACTTCTTGTCATCCTGGCCTCCAAGTGCTTCTTCGATCTTCATTAGTGTCAGCAAATTCTATGAGAATAAATAGCGAGATTAGACTTGAAAGCAAACAGGGCAGCCAATGCGAGAAGCAATACTTACCACCAAGCCGTGGTGAGCCGCAAACCCTACCAGCCTCACTATAATGAAGTCCTCAAGCTCCAGCACACTAACCTTGCCATCGTATCCTAAAATTGTGCTCAGGTTCTCAACAAAGGTCTGAGCGTACCCTTCTGTCTTGGAGCCAGGCTCAACCAATGGCCTCATACTCTCAGTCTCTAACACTGCTCATTTGTAGGGAGTCACCTTCTTTTTTCCTTTGACGACCTTTCACTTCTTGTAGGGAGGGCCAGAAAAAGTAGCGACATCAGTTGCGACTACTTCCTTGGGTTGCTGTGCAGGAGCTGGTTCTGGCAAAGGGATCGCAACAGAAGCTACTGGTTGATCCTTAATGACTAGAGTTGCTTCAACTTCAGGGGCAGGGGGCTGGTCCGCAATGATTGGAGTCAGATCAACCTTGCGAGCTGGATAGGGCCTTGTCCTCGCTGTTCGAATGTGGTGTCCTAAGGATCAACTCCATCACTTTGTTGTAGTCATTGAAGTTTACAGGCCTAACCTCCATCAATCGGTGAATTCCTACCTCCTTGATGACTTTAGTACCCTTCACGTGGGGTAAGCTTGTAATAGTAGAGGATGCTTTCATCAAATCAGAAGTCATTTTTAAGGTCATTGGGCATTATGAACTGATCTAAGATCCTCAACTCCTTGGCTCCTAGCATTGGCCACTTACCATTCTCGTCTGCAAAATCAAGCAAAGGTCATAATCAAGGGTAAATATCATGAAGTTATCAAGTTTACTCATACCTAGCCCACCTACCTGGAGCAAGAACAAAATCAAAATTTTTAAGGTATCACAACGAAGGGCACAAGATGTAGAATCAGCACGACTTATAGCACCCCACGTTGGACTTCCCCCTGGCATCCCCCTTCGGCAAGATGCTCTTATACGGCGTCTGCCTAACTGAGAGGTTGTAAAGCCTGTCCTCCAAATTCACGCGGCTCAGATCATACAAATAACACAGAGTTTCAGATGACGGTGGAGAAAGGTCGTTGCCCATATGGATAAGGGCTAACAAGATAAGTGAAGTATAAGAGTTAGGTGTAAGTTAAAATGGACTAAGTTTTATTTTATTCAAAAAATTAACAATGAAGGGCTGCATGGGAAATCTTAATCCTGCTGTGAGGTGTTGAAGACCGATAGCTACGAAGCCCCAAGGAGGATGAGGAGCATAATCATCTAGAGCGAGAACCATAGCGCTGCACCCTTTGGGAATCCGGCACCATTGAATTGTGGTCGGGACGTTGTGAAGATGCATAGTTGAAGAATGCAACTTGAATACGTGGTGGTCAGGACATTCGCTCGCAGCGGCCTTTTAGCCTTCAATGTGTCCTAGACGAGTGCTTAGGTCAGTAGCGGCCTCTCTCCCACTCGAGGTCGCTTCATCAATACGTCGTATGATCCCCGCACTCTGGGATGAGTCTGATTCATCATCCTCACTCCTAATTATATGACAGTAATGTGTATGACCTGCTCCCATCTACACAAAGAAAAAATGGCTGGTAGGTCGCTGAGCGCAAACCATGCCAAAGACTAAAACTAATGACCCCCTACACTGCAGGCTATGCACATCTTAAGTCACCGCATTGACAATCCGAATCCCAGTAGACGGAGGGGACACTCCAACCAAATCATAGAATCTCAGAAGACTAAAATTAATGTCTGAAATCCTAAAGCCTACCGATAGCCTAACTATTTCAGTCCGAACAAAACTAAGCATCTAGATCATCTCTACCTATCAATGTAATCGTCTCCTAACCAGTCATAATCAAGTCCCTTATTTCCTATGAAGGAAGAAAATACAAAAAAAAATGCAAAGCTAGAGGGAACATATCGTGGTTTATGGTGACGAAAGATTTGGAAAGCTCGGGTAACAACCGAAAGAACAGACAAAAGGCGGCGAAAACTAGCAGTGGAAAAGCTGTCATAGCAACCAAGGAAGCAGATGAGTAGAGGACACTGGAACTCCAATAGTTTTCGAATGGCAAATTGAGAAGGAGAGAGAAGGCACTCTCAGTTTATAAAGGGGCGTGATCCTACTGTTAAATCAAAAGGGCTATCAGTTACCCACAATCCAACAGTCCGGGGAGGATAGCAGCCAACTCATAATGACACAACACACGCACACCAAAATCGGGAGTAATTGTTGCTAGCCACCATTAGGAATCGAGCCACGCATGAGATGAGCAGGAGTACTAAACGACTCGTTGGGGGGGCAGATCACTTAGTACTGGACCGTGACGACATCTCAAGACCTCATGTCCAAGAAGTGCTGGCCACGAACAAAAATCTTGCACAGACAATCTCAAGACCTCACGTCCAAGAAGTGCTAGCCACACACAAAAATCTTGCAAGAGCCGCATCCAAGGAGTGTTTCATGCACAAAAACCTTGCGCGGGCAACTTCAAGACCTCACGTCCAAGAAGTGCTAGCCACACACAAAAATCTTGCGTGAGCCGTGTCCAAGAAGTGCTTCACGCACAGAAATCTTGCGTCGACAATCTCAAGATCTCACGTAGAAGAAGTGCTATCCATGCACAAAAATTTTACACAGTCAATCTCAAGACCTCGTGTCCAAGAAGTGCTTTATGCACAAAAATCTTGCACGAGCAACTTCAAGACCTTGCATCCAAGAAATGCTAGCCACGCACAAAAATCTTGTGTGAGACGCGTCCAAGGAGTGCTTCACGCAGAAAAACCTTGCGTGAGCAACTTGAAGACCTCGCGTCCAAGAAGTGCTAGCCATGCACAAAAATCTTGTGCGAGCAGGCATGACCGATTGGTTAAATGGAAAATATCCTTAAACTAAAACTTATTGATTTAAGCTGATTGGCTCAAATTTTACTCTTACAATGAGGGTTGATTATCCCATTAAACACTTCACATAACGATTACTGAGTTGTGATTTTGCAGGAGTAAGTCACGTTGCCAACAGTAACTAATTGAACTGTCCATGCAGTGGACTTGGAAGAACAAAGAGTACAAACACAATGCTCAAAGCTTTATTAAGATACCTCCCTCAATGAGGCAGATTTACATCAGAAAAGCTGATACACAAAGATAAAACAAAGGTTTGAAGCCTACACTCCCACAAGGGAAAAGATAGCTAGCTTCCAAGAGACAAACTCCCATCAGATGAAGCATGAACGAACACGGCTGCTCCTGCTTATAGCCTTTCTCAGCCACCGGTTCCTTTCCTGACTCAAACCCAGTGCAATTCAAAAAAGAGTCAAGAATTCGGCTAGCAAGGCTAAACTCCCCGAAAAGGTCATGAAGAAATAATTCAAGAATAATACAAGACTTCCCAGGAGTCAACAAGAGAAGTTATCCAAGGAAGCCACATACAATGAGCTATTCACACCCCCAAAACCTCTGCAACGAACCATGCACACCCCGAGAAGTTTCACCGGAAGCTAAACTGCTGAAGGCGAAAAGGGTTTAACTAAAGCGTCCATCAGGCAATCTCATGAGGAAGCAAAGGGAGCTTCATAGGCTTTATAAACCAATCCGAGTTCATCAAATGACCCAAAGGACATTCGGCTGTTCTAGATCAGACGATCCAAGAAAAATGAGGTTGCCACGTTAACGGCTAAGAACCGTGCACAATGGGAAGTATGGTTTATAGCAAAGGGAATGACAGCCTGAAAGACAGAAATGACAACACAGCAGTCTGAGCACGAGGACTTAGCCATGCTATAGATTGCAGACAAAGACTTTGACTACTAGTTGCAACTCCCAGCCCGCAAAGCGAGCTAAGAGTTAGGAGACTTATGTTATGGGCATTTTCTGGGAACATGGATTGGGCCAACCAAGATCCAATAAGAGGCACAGCTAACCAGAGGGAAGCCCAGATTGGAGGACCGAGGTCACTCAATGAGGACCCAAGTCGTTGAGCACGAGCTGAAGGCATCACTCAATGTCACAGTAGGGAACGCAACTCGCTACGCGGGCTCTCAACTCGTCAATGAGAAGCCTACCGCCCTTGAGGAGAACGATCAGGCAAGGACAGCGAAGTCGGCTAAAACTTCCAGCTTGCTCATCTTCCAGCTCGCCCACCAGAATTGGACACATGTACGAAGCTCAGTCAGCAATCCAAGGCACACATCTCCAATTGACAGCTCAGCCTCCAAACCTACATATCAGCTCCCTGGAAGTCCAACAATGATTTGCCCAGCATTAATTACCTGACATCAAACATTAAATGCCCGGAGTAGTGGAAATAATCATTCTATTGTTTGTAAAATTACACTTGCAACCCTCCCCCTTCTATAAATAGGAAGGGGTGATCATCGTAAAAAAGAGAGAAAAATCTTACATACAGAAACTCTGCCAAAATATAGAGAGAGCACCATACACCTTGAGAAAATACTACAGTTCTATCCAAACTCTATAAAACGATCCTTTAGTGAACAAAAAAAAGCCAGCGTGGACATAGAAGCCAACTTAATTTTAACCAAACCATGATAAACTCTTAGTGTTTGTTGTCTCTCTTCTCTTCTGCTATCTTTCTTTTCTGTTTTTTACCATATTCTACTTGCAGTTCAGGATAACATTAAACTAAAATCAGTTGATTGGATTTTGATGTCAATAAAAATAAAAAATAAAAAGTTTTTCCCAGCATTTTATATGACTTAGTTTTTTCTTTTTATTTTTAAAAAAGAAGAAAAAATTATTTTTTATATAAAATTTACTATTCAAATTTTTTATTTATGATAAAATTTTATTTTTTATTAACATTTTAATTAATATCTAATTAATTATTTCATATTATTTAGTTATTTTATACTAATTTTATCCTTTTTTTATTTGTTAAATTTTTTTAAGAAAATTATTTTATTTTTTATTTTTTATTTTTATTTTTTCTTCTTTTTATTTTCTTTTTTATTTTTATTTTTTAAAAAAATAAAAAAAATTAATTTTTTAAATTTAATATTTAAATTTTTTATTAATGATAAAATTTTATTTTTTTTCATTAAAATTTTAGTCAGTGTATAATTAAATGTTATATATTATCTAGTTATTTTACATTAAGTTTATTTTTTCCTTCTTTTTTTATTTTTTAAATTTTTTAGAAAAATTTTTTATTTTTTATTTTTTATTTTCTTTTTTTTATTTTTATTTTTAAAAAATTAAAAAATATTGGTCTCAACTTTTTTATTTTTTATTTTTAGTTTATTTTTATTTTTTAAAAAAAGTAAAAATTTAATATATGAATTTTTATTCATGATAAAATTTTATTTTTTTATTTAAATTTTAGTCAATATATAATTAATCGTGATATATTATCTAATTATTTTATATTAATTTAATCTAAAATTTTAAATTTTTTATCACCTACTGTAATCATCTAATAAATTATAAAATAAATTAGAAGAATAACAAATAATAAATTTTTAAAAAATTGTTTTTAAATAAATAAATAAAATTTTAACTTTTTATTTAAAAAAATAAAAAAAAATTGGTAAACATTATAAAAAAAATGAAGAAATTAAAGGCGTTGGTAGCACCAACGTTTTACCCCCTCACACCATCCGGGGAATACGTTTTTTTTTTTTCTTTTTTGCCCCAAGCAGGGCAAAAAGCCACGTGTGGCTCTTCTCTTTCTATATCGGAGGGAGTTTAGAAAGTTCGTCAACCTAATCGGCTACACCTACTTTTTCATCTTCTCTTCTCTCCAATCCTTTCTCCATCCATTCAAGCAAAAGCAAAAGCAAAAGCAAAAAAAAAAAAAAAGAGAGAGAAAAGAAAGAAAGAGGGCACGAAAAAGCTAAAGACTTCTGAAGACGAAAGTGTGAGAAAAGGAAAGAGAAAAAAATGTGCAGTTCAGATGGTGATTGCAGGCCGTTGGGTTTTCTGTTGGGTCTTCCCTTTGCCTTTCTTTCTCTACTCATCTCAATAGTTGGCCTTGTCGTCTGGATCGTCGGGTAAAAAATAAAATACTCATCACCTTATCCATTTTTGTCATCTGGTTATCTGAAAATTTCATCTTTATAAGCAAAATGCTATCTTTATGCAATTTGATGTTCTGGGTTTCTGTAATTTCGTTCTTTTAATCTTGGATTTGGATCTGAATGGAAAATTAATATTGTCGCTTCATGATATTCCGCAGATTGTTACTAACATGCATATGCCCCTGCTGCTTGTGCCTGACTGTTATAGTGGAGCTTGCATTAGAGTTGATCAAGGCTCCATTACATGTTATGGAGTGGTTCACTTCTCAGATCCCTTGTTGATGATGCTTTATTTTCTTTGTTTCTAGAAGAAAAGTTTGAAACTTTGAACTTTGTGTAGTTGGGTGTTGATTCTCATCAGCATCTTGTTAATAATTTGTTTTGGGCGTGAAAATAATAGCAGCAGATGTTGTGGCTATGAAGTTTGCGATTTCTTATTTCTCTGGAAAGTTCAGTGTAGATTCGGTGAATTCCAGTTGCAGAAAAGGAAGACGGTACTGGTACCGAATAAAATGCGTAGAGATTTTTGTTTTCTGTGTAAAGAACAATTGCACACGGGAAAGACTGTCCTTTTGAATGCCAAAATATTGTTCTGATTGATCAACTTAATCATATAATTTGGTATCTGATATGTTTTCATAATCGTAGAACAAATATTTGATCATTCTAAATTTAGGACACTGTTATACAATTAGCGTTACAAGACCAAACAGTGTGAATTAGCCCCTGAAATCAACATATATTTTTGTGAAGATAAAAAGGTAAGTGGAAGACAAAGGTTGCACGCCAGCAGTACTTAGGATACATGGAAACTGTTGGTTTTTTATTATGTGGTTACGGTCAACCAAGTGTATAGTGTTACGCCAGAATTGAACGGTGTCTTGTAAAGCATGACTTGGACTTTTCTGCTGTTTCATACTATTCTTATCTGTAGCTGTTGTAGATTGGCTGGTTTTCTTTTTGACAAAACGTGATGTGGAAGAAGCTATTCAGGAATGTCATAGTCAATACTTATGTTGTATAGACATCGAAATGTAGACATGAGGATACGATATTTTTAGAAGTGTCGAATTATTTTTGTATGATAAATGAAATGTCGGTGTCGAGAAATGTCAGAAACAGAAATATTTTTGACACGCGGATACGATTATTATATGAAATATCGGTGCATCGTAGGTTAATACTAACTGCTACTAATTATAGCAGAAGTTGACAACTTTGAATCTATATATTTTTTTTCTCATTATTTTAAAAATATATATAGAAGAAAAGGAGATACCAATCTACTAAATTGTACAAACGAGTTATTGAATCAAAGTTGATCTTGTAATCAGTGTATATGGCACTTGTTCTGCAAAGAGTTTACAGTATTTTGTAATATGAATTCTCTTTCCAAGACTAACACCGCAAATTATCATGTTTTCCAATTTTATTTAAATGATAATATTTTGTATTTTGTATAATATGTATTTTCATGCTTATACATGTTATCACTTAATGATGTAAAGAAGTATAACAATCGGATTAATTTTATGTAATGTCAAAGATAAAAGCCTAATACAGAAAAAAGGATTAACAAAACAACTAGCTAACATATGCTGAAATCATATGTATGCTGACATATTCTTATTAAGAGTGGTAATTATATGATTTAAGCCAAATTACACGATTTACTCCAAAAAGCTAAGAAGACTAAAATCTATCACAACGTAGCCAATATAACCTGAAACCATGCAACAATCTTTCACAACGTAGAAACATGTGCTGAAATCGTAGAACTCCATATTTATTTGTCACTCTTGCAAGGGAAGACATGTAATCTATTTTGGCTCAAAACGCATTCAAAGTTGTCTCATCTCAATGACCATATTCATCATATTCAGAGTAGCCATGTAAGTTGCCAGGCTCGGACCCCATCTTCTGCCTCACCTTAGTTTCGTCGTCTCCAATGACCAGATTCTTAGTTGTCTCGGCGATTTCCGCTAAGGTCTCTCCAATAGCTCCCAGCAGTCCCTTTCCTTCTTGTTGTCCTCTCTGATCATAGTTTTCTTCATTATGGCCAATCCCCAATTCTTCTATCTCCTGCCTATGTTCTTGGCCTCTTTGTTGGCTTTCAGTATCAGATGGTTTAATTTTCTGCGCAAATTCGCCGAAAGGCAGGCGAATCCCTCTTTTTGTTGTTGGTTCTGAAAGCCAGGTTCATATGGTCCTAGATCTTGGCCATGCCCGCTTTGCTTTCCTTCTTCACCCTGCTAGTGTTATATCAGACAACCTTAAACAATCCTACAAATCAACTTTTTCAAAATAATATAGACAAGAACTAGCATTTCATTTTTT
>JANHAO010015331.1:0-14878 GCA_026873985.1 Saraca asoca | reverse complement strand
AGATTGTATACTACGTCTCCAACGAGATAAGGGCAAGATCTGATTTAAATTTCGCATTATAAATTGTCTACCACTCTTTAAATCCCTATACTACTTAATTAGGGACCTGACAGGGTTATTAAAAATCAACTTGATTTTAATATGCCCTACTCTATTTAAAACATATTGCTGAATGTTCTAAAAAAATAGACATTGGCTACCTCCCATATGGCATGATCATTACTCTCATCTTTGCCAAATTCAAAATAAAATTTTCTGATGAAATTCAAGTTTTGCAAATAAATTCAACTACCATGATTAGTGCTTCACATTTTCATAAAATGGGACTAGAAGAAAATGATCAAGGAATATGGGCTAAGAAAAGGTCACAAATCCCTTAAACCACTGGAGGATCCACAAGCTCAACAATTAGGTTATCCAGTGAAATTGAAGGAAAAATAATTAAAGTTATTGAAAGAATGCATAAGCATATGATTGACCAAATGAATCAAATAGTGGATATACAAGAAAATTGGTTTGAGTTAATGGAAGACCGTTTGTCTTACATGGAATCTGCAAATCAAAAACATGCTACCTAAGTAAATGAGAAGCTCAGTTCTATGGAAACTCAATTGTATGAAATCACACTGCGAATGCAAGAACAAGAAAAGGAGGTAGAACTTCAATGGATGGATGATCAAGACCCTTCACAAGAATAGTATGCTATTTATAGGTGTTGTCTACTATTACTCTTAATCCCTTATCCCCTATTCCATTGTTATTTTACTGTTCTAGTTTGTATTCTAACATATTGATGCTAATCATGGTCTATATTGATTATTAATTTTGGACGATGTATATTTTGGATTCTAATTATACATTTGATTCAGTAATCATTATTGCTTTTGGATTTTGAAATGTTGATTGAATATTGAATTCTGATTGTTGTACTAAATTCTGGTATATATGGCTTATTCTATTCTAATCTAATTTCTTTCTATTCTAATCTTTTTAGTACATTTTAAAAAAAAAAGATGCATTATTGCCTTTTTGATATGCCAAAAGGGAGAGAATGATAAGATTTTAGATAAGATCTCAAAGTAAGAATGAGATTTTAAACAAGGGAAATGTTAATTTTAATTCAAAAAGAGGAGATATGAAAACATAATAGGAGATATGAAAAAGGATGATATATGAACAAAAGTCATTTTGAAAGTAGGAGTGTAAAAATGAAAAAAAAAATAAGATTTGAACAAATTTTTTTAAACTTTGATCCTAAATTTTCATGCTTATCTAAAATTATTTCTCATCATCAAAAAAGGAGAGATTGTTAGCATTTTTGAGATTGTTAGCCTTATTAGCCTAGCTAATGATATTGTTAGCAAAATATGTGATTGAAAGCTTTACTTATATGATTATTTTGTTATCTTTCCCTATTTGGTTTTGATGTTGAAAATAATTTGTATCTAATCAAATATTTTGGTGGTTATTATTTGTTTTGTAGAATCAAAGTGCATATGATTCAAGAGATCCACAACTACATTTAGCAATTATTTTATCTCTTATAGAATTTCTTGTAAGTGAAATTCTAGTCAAACTTGATACAAATAAAATTCTTAAAACTAATAAATTGAGGTAGCAATAAATCTCTTAAAGTGATTTAAAATTAAATATTTTTCAAACAAAATTTTTAAATGATTTTTCATAAGTGCAAGTTTTATAGAAATAATTTTACACTGAGTGAATTGATTCATGTTGAAGAACTTGTGAAAACTACTTGAATCGATTCAGCAATTGATTGATGAAGAAATATTTTAAAAAATATTTTTACCTAAGGTTAGGAATTTTACCTAAATTGATTTCCTAATCGATTCACTACCTTTTACAATATATTATGATTCGATTGATCAATCGATTCAGTCATGAATAATCATTATGATATTCATAAGATGAATGGATTCACAAATCTATTCATTAGTTGGTAACCACTATAAATCAATTCATGAATCAATTCAAGGACTAAAAATTAGTAATTTTTCAAATATCGGTTGTAGCAACTATAAATACCCCTAACCCTAGTTCAAACATAACAATTTTCATAACTAACACACTTCTTCAAGAGTGAAAATCTCAAAGCTATTCATACATAACAAGATTCATTACTTCTTCAACATATCTGAGCTATTCAAAGGATCTTTTATCAAGTCTAAAGAGAATTCACAATTAGATGTTTAAGATCTTCATCTCAAACTTGGGTATTGTATTTCTTTACCTATTTCTTGTCTTTTAATTGCAATTTCTAGGTTGATAGAAATTGGAGATATGAAAGAAGAAGTTGATCTTTCCTTTACATCTTCTTTGGTTATAAGGTTGATTATAACTAGTTGAAGGTGTATTGAATTCTTTGTATATCTCTAGGTTATGAGGTTGATCATAGTCTATTAAGATAGAAGAATTGTTATAGGTTAGAAAAATCCTAGTTTAATTCTTGTTATTATAGGTTTTACAAGAACCCAGTGTAAATCTTGTTGTATGAACTAGCTACTCATGAGCCCAATTAAAATCTTGTTGTAATTAATGAAAGAGGTCATCTGATTGACAATTGATCCAGTGGATGTAGACTTTAACTATGATTTCAATTAAAATTGAACCACTTTAAAAATTGCAGTATCTTTATTGTTCTTTAATATTCTTTATATTCTGCAATTTAACTTTACTACATAATTGTATTTCTACTATGCCGGAAATTATGCAATACTAAAATTGTTAACCATTGAAACTGTTTAATTGCTAAATTGAAAGTTTAAATGCACTCTCATATAATTTGTCTCATTTACTTAATTAACTCTGATATTCAAAATCAAATTAGTCATTCCAATTAAAATACTGATTATCCAATTAGCTTCCAAATCAAAATACGAAAAGTTATTTTCATTAAGATTTCAGCTTTCACAATTCAAAAAGAGTCCAATTTATTTTTTAAAGAGAGTATACAATTTATAAATGTAAAAAGGGCAAGATAATTTTTATTACTCTTGATATATTTTTTGGAACCTATAAAAGTCACACCTATTAGATAAATTGAGGTATGCAAATTCTTTCAAGTAATTGATTATGTTTCTTACATATATTTGTAGGCAACTATATACAATTTTTAGTTTAAATGCCGTTGACGTCGGATTTTGGTATTGAGCCAAACTCCGGCCAACGGGGGGATTCTTCGGGATCTTTGACTTTTGACTGGTTCAAATATAATAAACCAACAAAAATGCACAAAGATGAAGGGAAGAGCAGAGAAGAAGACACAGGGTGTTTAACGTGGTTCGGCTAAATTCGAGTATCACCGGACCCTACGTCCATGGTAGTGTGTTATTGTGATGGTATTTCTATAAAGTTATAGTATTCAGTCTCTATTTTAGCAGAGTTTCGGCATAGATCTCTCCTTTTTCCTTCACAGGAGGCTCCCTCCTCATATTTATAGAAGAAATGAGGTTACAATAGTAATTACATATGTAGTAAATATGTTACATCAATATTTAATATACAAGACAAAATATACAGACTAAATCTCCTTTTTCGGCTACTACAGATTGTCTTTATAGGTGAACCCCATTTGTCCGTTAGGGCAAGGTATGACTTGGTCTTCTGTCTGACGAGCCCCATGTCACTGGTCGCACTTCGTTGACCGGATCACACAATCCGGAGTCGTGCACATCATCAGGAAGGAGAAGTCGAACTCACTGTACTCGAGCACGAGTTCAAGCTGAGCGGTCGCACTCGTGATGCAAATTGAAGGCGTAGCGATCCAGACAGTTCTTCTGACCGGTCCTTTTGTCGCTCTTGGACTTCTCGTGCGTCCATCCAGGACGAACCGATTTTCACATATAACATATGCCAATTACTTGATGCATTACTTGTTTATTGCATATGTGTTTATTCTTTCCTAGATTGTATATATAAAAATGTGGCTTAGACATGGCAACACTTTACCTGAACCTATTATTAATGTCAGAAATTACTTTACAAGAAAAAGGCTTAACTGAAGGAGAAATACAATTGAGAAAATTTAGTCAAAAAGTAAGCAAAATAATTGTATAAACATCATGTTAAAATGACATGTTTTTATTTTAATTTAGCTTTGTAATATCTTGAATTTTTTATTAATCCAATAAAAATGTTTGAAATTATTCAAATTAGAATTGTGTTAGGTAATTTATATATTTTGGTTTGATGGTTATTTTTGTCAAAATGTAAAATAACAAGATATTTTTATAAAAATATAGGTAGCTAGCTACAAGTTTCTATAAATATATATATATATATATAATTAGTATCAGGGTTTTCTTTTTAAGGGAAACTATGATGATTTATTATTAAAAATTGGTGTCTTTATATCAACTAAAGATTTCAGTTTTTATATGTAATCAATGTCTCTATCTCCATGAAAGATGTTTGTTTTTTAATACATCTGAAATTTTTGGTGATTGAAAAAAGATATCAATTTATTATAAAAATCAATGTTTTTATTAAAAAATAGACGTTAGTTATGTATAAAAAATTGACATATAAAAGTTTTTTTATATAAAAAGACACTAGCTATATATTTTAAACTAACATTGTGCCCAGTTTTATACTTCAGTTAAAAAATCAACATAAATTATTCTTATCTCAAATAGATGTCAATCTCAAAATTGATATAGACATGTTTATATATAGTAGTGCACTGGAATTATATAGCAATTATAAATAAATTTAAATAAATGTTTATATATAGCTGTTAGTAGAGCTTGTCACAGGGGATCTGATTCAGAACGGGTATCGACGTGCATTTGGGTTCAGAACTAGTGTTCTTAAACGACAGAGCACCAGCAGTACCTGCATTCAGAGACAGCCTCCGTACCTTTGTAGGTCGAAGCAAGTTTTCGTTGATTGTCAATACAAATGTATATAGTTGACCTTACATTCCTCAATGCAATTAGCATTGTACATTCATACGCCTAGCTAACCTGTACAAAATGAAGATTCGGGTTTCCTAATTGCATTTCATTTTGTGTTCTTATACCGACTTAAGAGATGGTGGTTGCATACTTGCATTTTCAAAGGCCAATTGGTATACAGGATAACAATCGGGACATCTCTCACGTCACCTTTCGAGGGTTTATGAAAGCTGGGATCAAAGAATTCTTCGACTTTCAAAATTCAAAACTAAGCAAGCAGCTGAGTTACAACCAGAAATAGAAGACTCTGATGCTGTATACTATATATCGATGTCAATATGCAGCGAGTGCTACTGCTCCGTGTCATAATACTAGCTGACTTGGCTAATTGCTTCTATTTCTCTAAAGAGCATTCAAGCTCTGTACGCCCTAAACTGTAATCTGTGTGTCTTTAGAGGTCAGGTTCTCATCTCTTACTTGTGCTTCTTTCCACCAGCCAGAATGCGTTGAATTTGAAGGCCTCTGCTGAATGCTTGGTTGAATAGCAGCCTAGTTTGGAATTCTGAAACAAATGGGAACCAAGCCAATATAGCCACGGGTAAAAAGATAAGCACCCCCATCAAGTAATCGTAACCCCTTGATAAAGCTTTTACTGAACCCCACATTCTACATCCCTTCACCAATGGCCTGCACGCTTGTGATATCTGCTCATTGAACACACACAGGTCAGCAAATCCACCTATCTTCAGCATGATACAAGAGAGAAAACTTCATCAGAACAAAATGTATTGATTACTAAACAAGTACCTGTACTAGGGCCCATCCTGTTGGCATAAAGGCCAGTAAACTCGCAAAGATGTCACCTACAGTGAGACTAAGCAGAGTAAACATCAATGTCAAAGTGACAATGGACCCAGTAAACAGCAAAAACTTGAGAAGACGGAACATCAGCTGGAAATCTGCGCTGAATGTCTTTCTACCCATAGACACAATCTGCAGTTTCAGATGCCATCATTTAGAAATACAACTATCAAATACTCTCATTTAGAATTAACTTTTTGATGACTGAATACTGACCTTCAAGATGAACATGACAGCAACTATGACTATCCAGGACAGACAATAAACCTGTAGAGAAAATACATGTCAGATTGCAGAAAGCTGTGTTATATAGTTCTTTTTGGCCAAATAATCCCCATTAACATGACATGAAAAAAAGTAATATAGCAGACATGTTTACCATGATGCTCTTGTTGCCTCTGGCTACATGTAGATGATAGACAATTCCATACTGATAGACAAAGAAACGCAGGGCAAGAATGACCTCACAAAATCGCCCTAAAATACCAGTGTACTGTAGATGTTCCTGTTCCTCATCCCACCATGATTCCCAGCTCTTGTTTGCGGGAACACCTATACCACCTCCACTATTTATCCATTTAGTCCAATCATCCCAGTCCTCAACTATTTTCTGCCACTCGAATCCTGAAGGGTTAAAAAGAAAAGGAGCGAACAAAAAAGAACACACCAAAAACCACATTGACATTGAGAGAAGCAAATATGATGTCGAATCTGGAGTTGCTGATCCATAGATCTTGTAAGCTATAAGTAATATGGAGATCTCCATTGCTTTTACGAAGTGACTCCTCGAGTACAACCTGTAGTTCTCTGCAAATTTTTCATGCCGGACCACAAAGCCACGTCCCGTTGCTCTGTACTTTGCCCCACCATGCAGAATTGTGCGCCCAAAATAATGCATCTTCGTCCCTAAATTGAAAGTGAAGAAAACGGGTGCTAGCTGCAACTGCATTATTATGATGTCACCTACAGCAGTTCTGAATCCTCTCTCTAGTCCAATCTCCATGACCATGGGCACAGTCATCAGAAGACCAATTTGCACAAGGGATTGTGAAGCCATGACTGCCTTCAAAGGGTCGTCTCCCTTTCTCCTGGCTAACTTAATGACTGCCTTCTCAAATCCACTCAACGACAGGTAAAGTTTGCCATATAGGAAAGCATAAACAGTGAGGACCACAATCTGCGAATCAGCAGGAGAAAGCATAAGTGCTAGACGCAGGGTTGCAGTAATTAGAGATCAATTTCTTTGTCCGTACTCTCATTATGATTGATTTTAATAACAATTTGTTACGGAAAACACTATTGGGTTTTCAATACAGAATGTCCAGCCTTTCGTGGCCTGATTGTATGCATTAAAGTTTAAGGTTTAAGATTTACCATCGAGCTGACATAGAATCCGACGGTCGTAAAGTAAAATGACAGCATGCGGAAAAAGTCAAAACGATGCCCCAGCCGGTAGATATCCCTGCTTAGTGTCTGTTCCCCGTTACCACAGGCTACTTTGGCTTCAAAAAGTGAGATTTGATTGAGCCCAACATCTCTACCCTTTCCAACTTGGATATATTCATGATGTGTAATATTCCCGCGTCTTAGTGTTGAGTTGAACCCTATATCGGAAAAGGATATATAAATCATACGTAGAAACCTCAAATATCACTGCTAAAGCAAGATGTTTGAAGAATCTTACCGGCAAAAATATCCTCGCTCAGATTGATGCCACGAGAAGCCTTGCTAATTCCTCCGCGGGTAATATGGAAAATTCTATCAAAAACATCTGGATGGCCATAATGGAATCGAACCCTACATTTAAGCATATCGATCGTGAGCCAGAAAAGATGCATTGTATAATCTCACAGCAGCAGAAAAAAGGGAAAAGAAAAATCCATGCATGTGAGACGACGTTCCCACTAAAAGCAAACAAAAATCGGAGAGCGAGAAGTTATTAAGGAAATCTCAGAGCAGTATAACTGAACCTTTCATGCATCAATCTCAAACCAAATGTTCTTATATTGACCATACAATAGACACACATACATCCACTTGATCGCATAATGAAATCATGAGAAAAACTTACTTCAGGGGTCTTGCAAGAACCCTCTGACCAATTGTGACAAAGCTTGTTTCTTGGTTTGACATAAACCAAGCCAATGAAGAGACACTGCAACAAGCGATCAATAATTATTATAGAAACCAAAGATGATAAATGTAGATATATGATAATGAAAATTCATCAGACCTGCCCGTAAAGATATGCTCACGAACACCTAATATAGTAGGTGGGCGCACTCCATGATCCTCATTAAATTCTTCCAGAAGGTTACGCATTTTTAAAGCTTCTTCCAAGTAATTATCCTAAAAAAATGGAGTGTATATCATTGTAATAGGCCTTAAAATTCAATGTCAACTAGCTACGTTTTTTAATTTTGTAAGGACTTACCTGGTTCATGTCAATAGTCTGAAGAGCTTCCCCTCTAGTAAAAATGATAGCATGATTCTGATTTTCAGGCTTCCCTTCTCCTAACTTTGCTGGACCCGGGAGTTTTATGCGATAGATTTCCTAATAGTAGACGAAGAAAAGAAAATTATTACCGAGTTAACAATGAATAATCAACTGCTTTATTCTTTGCAGAGTTCAATATGCGTTTACTTGGTCAAGATTGTCTAAAGCTTTGACTAAAACAGAATAATAATTCTTCTGTGATTTTCCACCCTCTCTTTCTTCGACTTCATCAATATATGCCACGCGAAGGGAGGGGTTGCTATAAATGAAAAACCAAAAGTTAGATTCTTGAATCAAGTGCACTTAAAAGAAACCAAAAGGTCTAAAACCAACAATTAGATTAATCAATTGGTGAACATACTTAACCATCAAATTCAAGATATCTGTTGCTCGGCGGTCTCCGCTGCGCTTCTGATTCCCATAATTCTGACAGGTAGCAATGTATGTGAATTTCATGTCAGCCACAGCCTCTAAATTGGCAAATAGGGATCTCTGGCTCTTTTTATCTTCCTCAGATGGAACTGTAATAGCTTTGTAACCTTCGAGTATCTCTGTGAATAAGAGATTAAGAAACCATGACAAAGGGAGGGAGGAAGTTTGTTTATAATGGTGACTGTCAGTGTCATTTGTACATGAGAAAAGACGCCACCTAGATTTAGCAAAATATATCAGGTTGAACGGAAAATTTACTCCGACCTTTCTCGTCAGCCATGTCAAGAAAAGCTTGGAGCTTCAGAGCCCGTCGGTAGTACATCATTCCCCTAACTGCATCAACATGATTTAGAAGGTCAGTTTGAGAATAGACAGGAGGGAACTAGGGAGCTGCAAAGCATATACCTGTCCTGCAAAGCGTTTGTCCTCTTAACGATGCCCAGTGACGAAGCTGCAATATGTTCTCTTCTTTCTCCCAAATCTCACTATCTTTCTTACAATCAAGTCGCTCCATGAAGTTATTCCACTCATCTGGCAAAATGATAATATTTTTCCAGTCAATCCTATAATCTCTAAATAAGTTTTAGATATATTGAGCTTGTTATTCTACACACCTGGGTAGATCTTTTGCAGGTAATATATGATTGAAACACCATCTTCGTTTTCGACCTCAAGGTCAATCTTAGAATAAACAGTCTCTTCACTGTAGTATGGAGTTAGGACACTGCAAACAAGAAGCGAGTATATACGATAAGCACGGAACAACAGCAGGATGAATGATTCAGCAGTATAAAAAAAATTTTATTGTGGAAGCTTCAATTAGCTCTGCGAGCACAAGGAAACAATGATATTTCCAGCAGTTTAGGCTTTCTATAAAGCATCAGACCTGAATGAGAGCATTTCACGGACTCGGGGAGCACGAGGCATATCCATGAACAGGGAATTGGTGAAGAACGCAATCCTTCTGCGTGCTTCAAGGTTTGTTGGTACCTCGATTGCAGATTCCTTCACTGTAAAGAGTAGATAAAGACGCCTTATCTAGAATAACAGAAAGCCAAAATAATGTTTCATTAATTATAAAAGCTTACTCGATCCATTAATGAAAAGAATTAAAAACTTCATCTTGTTATAATGGTAATGAATTGACCAAGTACCTGCTCCTCCCATTGTGCTGTAACCACCGGAGGAAATGCTACAGCGGGCTTTGTATCAGCACCAGCAAAAAGTTGCCTTCCAGTATCCTTACTACTATGACCCAGTTCCACCAATTCACTGATGACAACAACAGGAAAACAAAGCATTAATATTTTACATGGAAGAGCCACAAGCATGATCCTATTAAAACTAAGATGACAAAGTTCACCAACCCGATTTCATTGACCATCATATCACGAGTGACCACTTCTAACATGTCTTGCAGCAAGAGAACCACTGTATCTCGCTTGTCCGGATCGGCATTTTTCTGTAACAAGACAGAAGGGTAAATTCCCAAACAGAATGCATAAAGAAAAAGGGAAAAATTAGGAATACAAACTGAAGGCGTGGGTAGTTTCCTTCTGAATCACTCACCAAGATTTCCACGAGCTCCACAAATTTCTTACAAAGTGAGGGTAAATAGCCCATTCTAAAATTTGTGAGAAGTGTATTCTTCGAGATGTTACTTTCCACTTGTTTAGTGATGATGGCAATTATCCTGTTCCATCACAACGAAATTAGAAGTACAGGCAATGATACAATTTTGGTGGAATTTCAATATTTTCAGTCATATGTTCCGATTAAGTAGAGAGCAAATCGCAAAAGAAGCTGATTTCGTCATCCAACAGGGAATTTAAATTAATGTGGTTCAAACATTATTAAAGTCAATCAGACAAGTTAGCCATTGCTTCTCTTTTTAATTTTTATCAAAAACCTATCATAGGAGTGTGATTGCTATTCGTAGAATTCGAAAGAAAAAGCAAAAGCCAAGTTTGAACTCTGTAGACTAAATAGACCTTTGGAAGCAGGACAGAGTACTGACAATACTTCTAGCATGAAACATAAACAAAAATGGCCATACACCTGAATATCAGATGTTTCTGGCAGCTAGCACCTAATAAGATACTAAATGCTACCTTTTTTCTGTTTCACCAACCACCAACGTATTTAGGACATGTTTGAAAGATTCATAACATTCAATCACAGCACATTTCATATATTCATCTGCACATATACGCTTCCAGAGATCGGCATCCCTTGGTCGGAATTGGGCTGCCATGTCCAGTGCTACTGGAATCTGCGAAAGGACACAGCGAGTCAATATGCGAACTGGTAACAAATAAAAGAATATCAGACAGAATTACACTGACCTTGCTAGCAAGCAGAAAAGGTGGCCACTGAATTATTTTTAGGCTAGGATCAGATGAGTAAGGAACCAGCAAAAGATCCATCTCCCTGGAGTAATGCATAAATAATTTAGTTCTAGTTCTAGGTGACAGATAACAACTCAAAAGATAATAGAGGAACAGAAGAAGCTAGGCTTGTGGGAAAGCAACTAAAGAGTTTATCTTTGAGGTTTTTCCTGTCACTTATTAGATCTTCCTCACGGAAACTGCAAATTATTTCATTCCACAATTGTGCAAATTTGGCAGCCTCACTTCTCCTGCTGGCAGAAATCTGTAAAATCATAGAAACATAAGTAAGCATTAATAATCTTAGCCTACTCTACTAACCAATGAAGATCAATGGGAAACCTCAGCAAATCGTTTTGAGAAAGTGAATCTCCTTTTCTGTTTCTTATCCGTAGGCACCAAGCATGTGTTGAATGCACCAGGCAATGACTGAAACCGTGATCTTAGCATGCCCAGAGTTCGTATCTGCATAAGCAAAGAGGTATAAACATCAACTGATTGTTAATTATGTGATGGTACATATTTGGTTACATAAAACAGCCAACCTAAAGCTCTTCCATGAAATAAGGAATTTCCAAGTTTCTTAGACAACTTGAAGAAATCAAATCGTAGTTCCTCTCCGGACAGACAAAGCTACAAAAGAAGATGAATAAACTGATGATTACCTCTCCTAGACGATCGAAAGCTCCAAGAATCCCACCGTACAAAGTTGAGAAAATGGCATACCAAATTTGAGTGTCCATGAAATAAACCTTCATAAAAAAAAAAAAAAACCAAAATAATGAGATGCCACACAAAATATATATATATATATATATATATATAAAACTTTCAATCCTGAGCATGATAACCAAGAAAAATAGCAAAATTATACCAGAACCACAGGGATCCAGAGTGCTGTAACCGCTCCATAGTAATGTTGAGCTGCATACACAGGTAAACATTTACATAAAAGGAAAAATGAAGAAAAAAACGACAGAAAAGAAAATTGAAATGGAGAAGGAAGTGCATAGGAGAATAAAAATTTCTCCTTAAAATACGAAAGAGACTAGAGGTACAAACATTGGCTCAAAAGAGCATTCCAATTCCGTTTTAAATCCATAACATAAACTCCTCCAGATCAACAAATTTAAAAACAAGTTAAATCACAATCATGAAATAGAAGAAAGAAAAACTACCATTAGGAAAAAATTCATGCCAGGAAAAATCAACATGGCGAATGCTCATCATGTCCTTGGTGGGCTTAACTAGAGGTTTTATCTGAAGATAGAGAAAACAGTTAAAAGAAAGCCGACAACAGCTTTTAATTCATGAGGAATATAATAACTGAGGATGCAAAAGATTACCTGGACAAAAAAGCTGAATATAAATTTGGAAGCCAGAAGCAGGAACCAGAAAAGAGTGTACCTGAAATTTGAAGATATATCTATATGCTGAAACAAACTTCAAACTACCTAACAGAGGGCGCACCCAGAGAATTTGACTGACACAGTGTTTTGTTAAACTCACTTCAGAAGAGAAAATTGACTTTCATGCATTCCCCTTCCAATATAGATTCTCGGCTGTAGGTCAGAAGATAAAAAATAATGCTTAGAGCTCCGAAATTATGACAAAGGTGTCATTCTTCAGCAAAACAGATATGTATTTGAAGGACACAAAGTCACCACCTCACTATATTTTGTTTTACTTTTTGCCATTACCACCTCACTGTATTAATGCATTTAAAGCATTCAAAGGATAATTACTTGAGTGTTTCAGCAGACTGCATTATGAATGTACAAATGATGGTCTCAGGCATGTTGAAGATTACAACACAAGGTAAATGCATGTAATCCTTTGAATCTTCAATAATAGCTAGGTAATCTTCACATTATAGATAACAATTCTTTCCCATTCAAACAAAATTGACTAATAGAAACTGATTTTTGGAATCTAGGCTGAGGTGCATATTATATTATTGCCTTAACAAAGAAGAAATAAATGCCTTCAAACTAATTTCTCACCAACAGAATAGTTACAATTTATAACCCACAGGAGAAATAGTAGAATGATCAATTGAATGAGATAAGTAGAGAACAAGACAACATTAATATATACCTGTGACCACCATAAGAACAATCTAACTATGTGCAAGTCTGAGTTTTCAATCCATCGCCTGAGCATAGGGAAAAGAAAGAGAGCAGCAGCTAGTGCGTTCGGAAACAAATACAGTGCAACTGCCAACATATACAATGGTGGAACGCCCTTTATTTGACGAAGAAAGGAAAGTAACTCCCTGATACTATCAGGGTCACCCTTGGCAGAGTGCACATAGAAGAGCGGAAGAACGATAACCCATGCCAGACTAACAACAACTTTGAGGATGTTTCTCAGCACATCATTGAATCTCCACCGGTGATGGCCCGGAAAGTTCAAGACTACGTCCAAGATACCTAAATTTATATAAAAGGAATATATATTAATTAGATTTATGTGAACAAAGAACACAAATAGATGCAAGAACATAACCCTACTTCAGAGTTCAAAACTCAAAATGAAAAAAAAAAAAAAAAAAACTGTAACCTATCCTTTATTTCTGTCAAGATACAGTACAAATAGAATAACGTGCTTCAGATTTGAGTGCTGAATCTGGAAAAAAAAAAAGGGTATGAAAATAAATAGTAACATCAAAGAAATTGATTTCACATGCAAATCTTCATTATCTTCCAGAAAACGTCCTTGCAGTTTTTCTTGTGTATGAATGAAGAAATAATTAGTGAGGCTATGTTGGGAACAAATTCTATGCACCTGATTGAGCAGCAGGGGGATTAAGGGCAATAAGAAAGAACAGATAATATAGAATCATTTGTTTAGAACTTCAGTATCAAATTGAACAAGTCAAGACTCAAGATCTAGCGTCCTTTCTTCTAATCTTACTCAATAAATTAATGTGATTGAATACTATCATTCTTTGATTCAAGTGAGACTTGTGTAAGTCCGTATGGCTCAAACGACCCCTATGCATTCCCAAAAAAATGAGAACCAAGTCGAACTGGGATAGAAGAATTTATGTAACTAGTGATCCTTATAGGAGCATGATATAACACAACTGTATATGTATACATTTAGAAAGCGCTCAAGTGAGTGCATCATACTTTGAAGCAAGCGAAGAATGGCCGCTGTGATGAATATGCTGGATAAATCATATAAGACATCCTTCTGAAAGATATCCATCGGTGAAATCCCTTCCCATGCAATAATGAGCATCACCTGCAAGAAGAATGTTCAAGTCTTGATACTAAAAGGTTCAGGGGAGACATTGACAGAGAGTATTTCATTCTATGAAAACAAAAACCTGCAAGGCCAGTAAATAGAATGTCCAAAAACGATCAAAACTGCGGAATATGTGCCAAAATGTCCGGTTCTCAACAAAATTTGATTTTCCAGTTGTTCCAGATTTTCTCTCAACGCTTTTTCTTCCCTGATAGGGAATTTATATAAGCATTGAAGCAATAAAGTATTCCACAATCAGAGCAGTAACTTTCAGAAAACGGGTACCATAGCCAGGTCTTGAGTCGATTTAAAAAATTCTCCATCATCACGCATGGGCCATCCAAGAGAAAAACAATCAGCTGACCTGGAACAGAGTGCAATGAGAAACCAATTACCATATTAATGAATAAATGAAAACAAGCCAACAAAATCATTTATCACGTGAAGCATGACCATAAAGCCAAACTAACCAGAAATACTCATTCAGATCATCATAGTTGCACCAAGTTGAGTGCGGAGCTGTTCCATTTCTG